>JAODJU010000063.1:2605385-2630049 GCA_026776725.1 Gnathonemus echidnorhynchus
GATTAGCAGGGGGGGGGGAGTCGGGAGCCATCTGCCTGTTTCACTGCAGAGGGGGGTGTTTCTACACCCCGCCAAATCTACCCACCCGGCATGCGCACGCGTGGATGTGTGTGTGTGTTTAGGGACCCCCCCCTCAAAACCTCCTAGCCCTCGTTGCTGGGCGTTCAAGCACTCATATTTTTTGGGATGGGGGAGGGGTTTCTGTGTGAAAATGGTCCCGGAAGCTACAGGAAAGGACCCGAACCTCTGAACCTCCTGACGGACACTGTGACATCAGAACTGATTTAACGCTGACCCGTCCGGTACATACATATCAACAGAGAATATTCCTACATCAATTATAATGAAACCAGTGTACTTTCAGTCTGGTTCACGTGTTCACAATTAAACTCCTGGTTAGTGATTAAGGGCCGGCCGGTGAGTCGACGCGTCTCACTAGCGACGTTCACGGCGCCCCATATTTAGCAGGGCAGTGATGTATTGGGGTGATGAAGGATCGCGCCCCATCTGTTACCACCGAAGCGCGTGTCTGCCGTCGTTGGCCAACCAAAACGCCACAGAATTTTTCACACGGCTGGCGTGGGCGACTGTAAGCCGGCGCTTAACAGCTGTGTCGTTATTTTCTCTGGCTTTTTTTTTTTGCAACTTTTAAGTTTAATTTAACATCCCTTCAGGGAAGTGCCACAGGCTTTATGTCGGTGACTACAGTGATCTTATCTCGTTGGGTGTGTTACAGGGGAATTCCACCCAAAGGAGTGTTAAGTTCCTCTTAGTATTGGCAAAATAAATTCTTCATCGTATGTTCACCTTTAAGAAATTTGGTTATTTGATTCCTACCCCCGAGATATATGAGATCCATAGAACCATAACATTTTCTCATATGTGTCAAAGTATCAGATAAAAAAATAAACAAAAGGTTTTTTTTTTATGCCCATCAGAAATCTTAGGTCGTCTCTCCTCTGTTCAGTCAGCCTGTTCCTGATCATTTTTTAAATTATTTTGCATGACAGAGTAAAATTTCTGTGTCAGTATCACAGTCTTAATAGCAGCAGTCTGGTCAGGTATTCCTGGGTCTCCCATCGTTCCATGTGTTCGGCTGGGTACAGGAACATCCTACCATATAGATATCTAAGTCAGGTCCAGTGGGCTTTATTATCCATATACAGGTACACAGCAGTGTGCAATAATGTCCCTCGTGTCCATGGGGGGGCTGGGCACTTGGGTTTATGTGCATGGTGTAGGGTCCCTGTGACTCCCGCTGGATCGCCATGTCCTCTGCGCTGCGAAAAATGCACGACTGTGCACGACTGAAAATGCACGGTTTACTGAGCCACGCGCCATAACACAGGTTGCTGCGGCACAGTCGCGTTTGAACACTTTACCCGGATAGATGACTTATTTTCTGCTTTCATGTAGAGCTCAGCTGCTCCTTGTTAAAAATAAGACCAAGACAGACACCAAGTTTGACTTATTGGTCACTCACTTCACAGCCTTCCTTGTCAGCCGCGGTCCAGATAATATTAGAAAGCCCCCCAGGGGAGAGATGGCTTCCACTGTCAATGACACCCAGGGCAGGATTTCTCACCTGTGACTCGCCTGCTTCTGCTTCTCTGCCCTCATACAAGTAATAACTGCTGAATTCAAGCTGATTTACTGTTTCCCGTAAAATAAGCACATAAACGGTGTATATGGCTTTGGGGGAAAAAAATACCCATAATGCATCAATGTCAAAATGCGTATGCTGAATTTTAAACCTTTCAGGAATCTTAACTTCATGGTCTAAAATTTTAAAGCCTTTGGGAAATATAGCTGTCTTTACGCCTTTTCCGGCAATAATACTTTAAAAACATACAATGAACAGAAATGGGTTTTTTTTTTGGGGGGGGTCCTTAATGAAAACATTGTCATTGGTTATATGAGTTCACACTGAAGTGATGCCAATATAGGTCAACCTAGATAGAAATCAAAAACTCCAGAACCAGAAATTTCAGACCCAGTGTGGTCTAACAGATGCTTTGTTTTAAGACCGTATTTAGGACGGTTTACTTCAATATTGATCTTGCAAATTGACCAAATGGAGTCACTCGTACACATTACCAAAACAGAGCGGTCACGGCAAGTCAAATTGATTAAGGTGTTCAAAACAGCTGTTATTGCTTAAACAGTCGGTCTAATCAATTGTTGTTTGAATTCCGTTGTAGCTTTTGAACTATACAAATTACTACAGGACTTTTGATCAGGATGTTGGGTTTCGGAAACGGTTGAACGTCCTAGCGTTGAATTTCTTAATTGATTTTCTTTTTTGATCATGCTAAAAGCCTTAAATTCCGCTGTTTGAGATCATTTTAATTTCACTGAGTGGAATTTGGAGAGTCTCTCTCTGTTGGGGGGGTCACGTCATATTTTGATCTCCAAACTCCTCATCTCATTCTGCCCGCTGGCAATTCCAGAAGCCACGGGTTTGATTGTGATTACCTTTACTGGCAGGACGAGCTGGCAGATGGTGGAATGACTGGTATTCGTTGGTTCCCGTATCTTCAAAATGTGGGAACCACCCCTGGCACTTTGCCATAGTGGAAGTTCAGGTCCATGTGTTTAACAGAGATGCACACATCCCACCTTAGGGATTGATTTCAGGGAGGCAGATGAGGGGCATCTGGGAGGGAGGGGGTGCTGGCCAATGCTTGGCTGCTATTACGGTAATACCATATATACATATTGCTGACTGGGGTGGGGAGGGCAAAGTTTGCTGACTGGGGCTAGAGAGTGGTGGTAAAAGTTAGGTCGAGATTGCAGTGGTAAAACTTCTTGCCGGCTGATTTTTACCACGACTGAGTAGTGGAACGACAGACTTCCGGGACATTGTGCATCGTTTGCGGGTGTCAGGAAGCTGCTCCTCAATTTGCAGGAGACTCCCAGAACTTCCAGGAGAGGTGGGATGCCTGGAGATGTTGCATTTCTCTGAAAACGAGACCAGAAGCATTAAGGTTAGGACATTATTAACAAGTTAATTGGCCTTATTTACACAGATTGGCTTTAATCAGTATTATCACTAAGATGGGATAGACCTGTGGCTGAGGACAGAATGATTGTAGGTTTAAGGCCCAGCAGAGATCATCCTACATAATACAAGATTTTCCATCCATCCATCCATCCATCCATCCATCTAGGACATGTAAACACAGGATAGTGGACAGCATTTGCTGAAGAATTTGTGTTTGTAAACTAATTTGGACTCAAAACAGCCCTTGCACGTGTTTGTGGCTACTTTTTGGGGTCCACACTGGCGCTCGTGTTAGGATGACAGCCGATAAGAGATGGAGGCAAATTTCCACCATCCAGGAACAAAGAAACTGGAAGGATGGAAAATGATTGGCTAATAGCAAGGGGTCAAGACCATCTGGAGAGTTTTTAAATAAAATCCCTTTTTTTAATTGGTCGACGATTAACATGTGACTGACATAAAAACCTTACACGTAGACACTACGCGAGATAGTTGGAATGTGAGTGACCATGTGACCTGAAGTGTAAATATTATTGTACAACAACAGACCCCCTTAAGTGAGTTAAGTGCCTCAATAAATCTCCCTTTTTTTCTGGGTAACAAGTCAAAGTTACAGGTCACCTTGTGTTAGTGATCGGTATGAAATAAGCTGTGTTGATTCATATAGCAGCGCTTCAACAGAAATAAAAATGACTCTCCGTTTAGTCTGCTGCATTTTCATCCACGGCGTACTTGATGGTCAGGGCTGGCGTGGCTTCACTGACTGTTCCGGAAGCATCCAGGCGGAGCAGGCTGGTGCACAGCTGAACACTTTGGGGAGGAGCCCCGGATGTGCACGAACGTCCCCAATCCGTAGCCGGACACCACACTTACGGGTGACAAAAATTAATGCCGTGGGTCTGTTTTTACTGTGGATGTTCTCCCTTTCCCTCCTGTGCCGTGCAGAATAACTGACCTCTATCGGGGGTGGGGGTGGGGGGGGGAATCTCCACACTTTGGGATTAGAATTTGTTCAAAAAGAACAGGAGTCCCCTGTGGTGTAACAACAAAGGACCTGTCCATTTATAGTGAAAGTTACAAGGAATTAATTCAGTACTGTATTAGACAACTAGCGTCTCAGCGCTCACTAATACTAATGTCTAATATAATAATACTATTTCTAACAATGTTTCTTCTATCATAAGTAGCAAGCACCTCACATTACTTTTGCTGCTTTTCTTACTCTGCCGCTTACATTAAATTTACTGCTGTTGTTACTTCTACAGCTAATGGTTCTGCTTTCTCTGTTTCTAATACTATCGCCATTGATAGGGCAAATATCGCCATTAGTACCGATAACACTGTGATTATTACTGCTATTGGTGTTACTATTGTTTGTTCTACTGATACTGGCATTATTACTGCGACTTACTCACATTATTACTGCTTATTCTACTGGTACTGCTTATGCTGTGATTATTACTGTTATTACTGTTACTCTACCATTACTGTTTATTTTACAAATACTGGGGTGATTGCTGCTATTACTGTTACTATTGCATTTATTCTACTAATACTAGGATTATTAGTTACTGTTTATTCTACTAATACTGGGATTATTGCTACTACTGTTGTTACTACTACAATTTATGTTGCTGATACTGGGATTTTTCCTACATCTGCTGTTGTTCCTAATACTGTTAATTCCTTTTATTCCGAACATTCTCTAATTGCTGCTGTACTACTGTTATCAGTAGTCCTGCTGTTTCCCCTTTTTCTCTAGCTACCACCACTGCTCTGCTGTAGGGCATGCCTTTGATGAAAACGTTCTCTCAAAACAAAACGTTTAATCGTCTAAAAACCCTGCCCGAGATACTGAGGCACTAAAAGCGTCTCTGGCACGGCCAGAATTTCAGCCGCGCTTCTCTCCCCTGGGCCTGTAGCTGCTGTTGGCACTGAAAGGACATGCAGTATTTTTTAAGTGATTTGAATGAAACTGACTTGTATAGTTTTCTTTGTGCCTGTTAAAAATAAAACTGTCAGCATCTGTGATGTATGTCTTTAAAAAAACCACGTTAAGTGTCATACGTGCCCCGTTTCCAAGTTCGATGTAATGGACGGAAACGTCTGGAAATGTTTTGTCTTACCTCAGAGGGTTTTAGTGCTGAAAAGGGCTGAACTGGAAAGTCACCATATTGGTTTCATAACCCCTTTTTTCTTGCTGCATCCTCCCATCGATCTCAGGCCCTGTCCATGCCAAAGAAACCCTTGAGAGATTGATAATCTGCAGATTATTTTTTTCCGCTAAAGTGCCGAAGTGAGGAGGGGCGAGCGAGGAAATAATATTTTACCCCTCGTTGACGTGCGGCCTCTCGGAGGTGACCTTGTCCATGCATCTCAGACCTCTCAGACATAAATTGGAGTGGAATGCTGTGAATTATGCTGGTTGGGGCGGCTTGCGGGAATTCTTATTGAATGACATCATACAGGTGCTTAGTTTACGATTTCATTTTAATTGACTTACAATTAAATGCACGCTCATAACTGGATAATTGTTTAAGCAACTGCAATATACTGGAGGCAGGAGATGGAGTAGTTAAGGCATATTAACATTATATTCTGATGGAGGGTCTTGCTGTTGGACCCAGAAAGCTTTGTGCTTTGGATGTGTCAGCTGGTCATTAAAACATAAGGTCAAACATCTCTCCCCGTGGTAAAACTTCCCCTGTTAATGGCCATTTTAATTTACATCCAAACCTACATACATAGCTTGGTTTAAGGACTGGGCCAATAATAATCCATGTATTAGCAGAAGAAACGGTAATAGCAGAGGTGGAAAGTTCAGGTCCAGAAAGTACAAATCCAGACCAAGGTTTTATTTCAGCCAACCAGTTGAGTACTTTGTGCCTGTGACTCTTAATACTCAACTGGTTGGTTGGTTGAAACAAAACCTTGGTCTGGATTTGTACTTTCTGGACCGGAACCTTCCACCTCTGAGTAATAGCAGGTGCTATTCTAGGATTTTTTTTACTAGGGGGCATAAGAGGGGCCATAATTTATACAGAGGGGACAAACTTATCATTAGCCAATGATATGTTTTGAATTGGTGAGTGACAGGGGAACAGCCCAATCAGCTTTCGTCTGGGACCAGTGTCCCTGTGGCCCTGCCCCTGAGTAATAGCATTATTGCTATTACAGTATAAGTATTCTTATACTCCCTCCCCACTGGCCCAGGCGAGGGTGGGGAGGGAGTGTGAAGAAAACCATACTCAAAACAACAAAATGGAACACCCCTTATATGAGACTGCGCCATTGTTCCAAACACCCCTCTAACGGATGCCAGGATTGGCCCCCCCTAGGGTCTCTGTGCCCGCCCCTTTCATACCCTCCTCCAATCACCTACCTAGGTCCCAGGCTCAGGTTGGAGGACATCAAGATAAATACAGGCAGCCTGCTTTCCACGTTTGCTATCGTTTGCCCGATTTTGTGCCTTTGTTCGGTCGATTTTATTTTAGCTGCTCCTTTTAGCACTCATTTGCATTTAAAATGCATCTCCTGATCACCCCATGCCTGCGATTTTTCTTAGACGATTAAGCAAACATATGAGTTTATCTAATATCCCAGTTAAATCCCACTGTAAACAGTTTCCACCCTTATTTGGCCAGGCTTATAAATCCGAGTGCGACGTTTTGGTGGTACCCATATAATTTCACAGTCAAATGCATTTTCACAGTAATTACACTGAACATTTGTACCCATATTAAATGTGAATTAAAAGGGGGAATGACTGACTGTTGACATGCATATATAATATCTATATTAATAAAGAACCAATATTAAGCATGTTTGCTTTTAAAATGATTTTTATCTAATGCAAACTTGTAATTGTGCATCAGTGGGTAGCATTGTAGTCTCACACCTCCAGGGATGGGGGTCCGGGTTTGAGTGGGGGTCACCTCCCCCAGTGCCTGGCATCACACCCACCGTGTTCCCTTTGCTGCCCGGGATGGGCTTGGGATCAGTGTGATTTTGTGCTGGAGAAGCAGTTATGAAAGGTAGGTGGGAGGGTGGATGGATGGATGGAAAATATATCTGATTGAACGATAATGATCAAGTTAAATATTGCACCATCCATAACTCCTGTTGGGAGATTCCAGTCTTGTATTCATAGCAGATATAAATGGTTAAACGTCTGTCGCTACATTAAGAGCAGCAATGGTGGCTTAGCAGGGTGGGGAGCTGGGAAGTGGGCTGATGTCGGGGGGGGGCGAGCGGGCCCACAGGGGCCGCGCCAGAAGGCGCACTGGCCCCAGCTGAAAGTTGATTGGACCCTGGAGTGTACCTTCCCCATCACTCACCGATTCCAAACATCTCATTGGCTAATGATAAGGTTGGCCCTTCTCACGCCTCCCGCCTTAAAAATCCTATAATTCCTCCTGGGTCATGTCCTTCATTTTTCTGTGTCCTGTTTTTCTTTGGGTAACACCTGTGTCACTGTGGCTGTTAAAGGACAGAAGGGTCGTTGTACTAGTCTGGATTTTTAATCATGACGTGGAGGTTGATGCTAATAAGAGCAGGAGCAAAGATACCAAAGCAGAGTGCGTGGACCGTGGACAGCAGAGGGGAAACCGCGGCGTCATTCAGAGAGGGAGACTCGGCGACTCCTGCAGGAGGTCACTCTCGAGACGTCTCACTGTAGAGAGGGCCAGGCGGCGAGGGGAGGCAGCCAAGAAGACAGCTTGAGTTTCTGCGGTGGCGCCGTTCCACAAAGCAATGGCAGCACGCGGGCGGCCATCTTTACAGCTCCCGCACTAAATATTAATCGCGTGTTGAAACGAGGCTCCGCCACACGCGGGGGAAGTCGGGCCGGCGGTCAGAGACCGGGAACGTGACATCCTAATCCAGCCTTCGAGCTGGCAAGGTGGAAATTTCACCGAGTGCTAGTGAGCGGGGGCGTCTGCTTTTAAGCTTGGGCGGGGGGGGGGTCTCGCCGGCAGACCGGATTGCGGATTTTTGGCCTGAGATGCAGGCGGCGCAGCTGATGCTGGGTGTCTGCCCGGGCCTCCGGCGCGTGTTTCACGGGTGTGTGCTCGACTCCCGTCCCGGCCGAAGACGAGCGCTCGCCCCAGGTGGGGCCGGACCCCACGGCACGCTGTCAGCGACGATTAATTACGCGTCCCAGGCCGCGAGACAGGAAAACACCCTGTTGGCTGTGAGGCGCCGAGATGCATCATTTCGACACACTGAAACCAGAGGGAGTGGATTTCATGAGAGGACGAGTTGCACTCATCTTGGGTGTGATGACACAGCGGCCAGTCTCACACTGGGCTGTCCTCCAGGACGGATTTCAGCGACTGCCTGACAGCTCCTACTGGATTATTCTGAAGTCTCCCGGACACTGGACTGACTATCCAGAGCTGAGAGTCACAGAGCACTAGTAGAGAGTGCTAGCAGGGAGTCACAAAGCACCATAAGGGAGTCACAGTGTGCTTACGGGGAGTCACAGAGCATTAGTAAGGAGTCACAGGGCAGAGACCAACAGAATAACTTAGTGACAAAGCCTTTCACTGATTCCCACCATTCCTACAAAATCCTGTCCTATATCCTTATTAATACAGGAGGAAAAACATGCAATATTATTGGGATAATATTTGGTAATACAGGTTTCCCCTTCTCTCCAAAAGTGGAGCGTTCCTATGAAATCTTTCGTAAGCCAAAATGGTGTAAAGCAGGGGTGTCAAACTGCAGTCCTGGGGGGCCGGAGCCCTGCACAGTTTTTGGTTTCCCCTCATTTAACACATTGATTCAACTCCTTGTGCTAATTATCACACAGCTCTTGAGCTGAATCGTTTGTGGTGAAAAAGAGAAAGAACTAAGCAACACAGGGCTCCGCCCCCCCCCCCCAGGACTGCAGTTTGACACCCCTGGCGTTAAGTGAAGAAGGGATTACCATTAATGTATATGGGGAAAAATTTTGAGCGTTCTCAGACTGAAAATATAACCTACCAAATCAAACCAAATAGCACATTAAACTTAAAATAACACTAGCATGTAGTAAAAGTAGGAATGATATAAATACACAGCCTATATAAAGTAGAAATGATGTATGTAGTACGTCATGCGTTGCTTGGGATACATTCGGAGAAATGCCTCATTGGGCAGTTTCGCCATTGCGCGAACATCATAGAGTGTATTTACGCAAACCGAGGTGGTTTAGCCGACTACACACCTAGGCTATATGGTATAATCTAAATGCCAATAGTACACTACAGTATTACATAAATCAGTAATATTCTTTACTGTCATTATCAAGCATATTATGTACATAATTGTGGGACAACCGTCGTAAATGCCGCCCCTCGTTGACCGAAACATCGTCACGCGGCGCACGCTGTAAAATGCTATTTTCACTTTTCTCCTTTTTTCATAAAAATCCTCTTTGGATTTTTTCTTGGCGAGTGAAAAAGAGGCGCGAATGAAAGCGGAGTGGCAGGGGATACCCAATGGAAAGGCTGAACTGTTGATAATTAGCTGGATAGGAAAGTCTACATTCGAAACTCAAATAATTAAGCATTTTTGTTTTTATTTTTGTCATTTTTGTTTTGTTATTTATCAACTGGTTACCGTATCGCCAGCTGTGAATGTACCTGTGAACAAGTATGAGTCTAGCACATCTCTCGCTGACATTAGACCTTCCCAAGGAACAAGCAGACTATGTGCTATTTCTCTGTCCACATCATGCCATCAATTCCTTGAGCATGTCTGCCTGCTTACCGTCACTAGGCCTTGTTAAAGTGGTAATATAATAAGACTGTAGAGTCTAATCCCAACATAACAACCTGAACCCCTACCCAGCCCTAACCTTAACCATAACTAACCAAACAAATTATGAGAATTTTGGCATTTTTACTTCTTTGATTGCATTCACAGATCTTTGCTTAACAGGTTTTTATTACATTGTGGGGATCATTTGGTTCCCACAATGTGATATTAGCATAATCCACACACACACACACACACACACACACACACACACAAATGAATCCAGTTTACTTCATATTTTAAGGAGTGCATTCTTATACTGCATTTTAGATGCCTGCAAATGTGGAAATCCTTGTTTTGAGTGTTGAAAGAAGGTAGAGATCGTGTTCATTCAGCCTCTTGGTCTGAAGATGTAGAATAGTTGAGCAGGAAAGCGATTAATCTGACTGTGAGGCACCATGTGGTTTGGGAGGATGAGGTTGAGTCAGTGGGGAGGCACATGGACAGGGAGGAACAAGAATGAAACTGAGAGAAGAAGAGATCAAGTGAAGTCAGGTCATGGTGGGGCGCCCTGCTTTGTGTGTTGGGCTCAAGGGATTGTGAGATGTTAGTAGATACATAGAATTGCCAGTATGACTGAATGTTTGTCTGAATTGTGTGCTGCTCTGTTTCTACACTAACACCAGTGGTGTTCCTTGGTATTAAAGAATTGGATTATTTGAATCATTGGATATTGACATTTGGTCCAAGGGAGCAAGTTAGCTTTCCTTTCATGACCTTTTTCATGAAGACAAATCATTGCAAGTATTTTCACGAATATGTTATTAATGTAGTTTTTTCTATTAAAAATATGTGCCCTCCATCTTGAGTCTGTGAAGCAGAAAAGTTCTTGTGGTCCAAAATGGGGTTATAGGATGGGATGGTGAGTTGGGTCATCAGACTTCTCCTGTCCCGGATGCTGGGGTGTACAACTTGGACTTGATGCCTCTGTGACAGAGAGTGTAGGGAATGTAAACACCAGGCAGGAATTCCCTCTGAAATTCAGGTTCATCCGGAAAACTTGCTGCTAGCTTAGAAGGCGTGTCCAAAAACACGCAAAGGGCCCAGGCGTTAACATTGGCTGTCGGCGGAGGAAAACTGGCGCTCCAGAAAATCTGACGATGTCAAAGGATGCCCCTGTCGCCAAACCCGTTCGACGCCATCCCCGGTCAATGTGTCATGGAGAGAGGGGGAACCAGGGGCAAGTTACTGTTCGAAGTTTCTCCCTTGAGTTTCCCCACAGGGAGTCTGAGGTAGCGTTATGCGGGTGCCAAACCTTTGTCAATCCTACAATACTGTCATAGCAGCAGATCTTACAGGCAGCTGATGTGGGTTTGGCTATGATTTCTGTACTATAATAATCCTTTGTTTGCTAACTTGTGTTCTAGAGCTCGGTTTATGTGTGACACTGAAAACTTTATATCAAGTTATATGAGTACATCTTAAGAAGGTTAGAGTTCGAAAGGGTGATTTACAGCACCTCACAACATAAAGTACGAGTGAAAATGTGCAAAATTGCAGAAATTATAATAATAGCTGGTGTAACAAATTATATAGTTTTCATAACTTCGATAAAAATGGTAAAAATTTCAATATTTGTGAAAATATCCCAGTTTGCGTAATATTCGTGCAGACGGTAGCTGCGTTCTTGCTGTGAGTAAACGGTAAAGATGCGGTATTTTTACGTAAATATTTTCAGCCCGTTTCCACAGTGAGTACTCTCAGGTACAGCGATCTTACCGCGTCGCTGTTAGACCAATCAGGGGAGAGGAAGGAATCGACATTCTCCTCTCTTACTGTTTTAGAACCAGGAAGTAATGTTAAAAAAAAAATGGAGGGGGAGATTTAACGGCTGGGAGTGGTAAACAGATGGACAGCCGCGTCTCGCGGAAATCATCCGAATTAGGGCAAGGCTTTGTGCCAACATCATGGCCCCGAGGGCAGGACCGTTTTACGCGTCACTCTGGGAAATGGAAGCCTGTTTTTTTTTAAATCGCAAAACGTGTTCAGGTAGTAAGGACTGCTTGCTGTGTCCCAACTGCATGTGCTGTGATCCCCAAGGGATGAGTCACACTTTGAAGGTGCTTGAAGTGACTCAGCTGGAAAGACACTTACAGAAACACTGGCCCCTCTCCACAAGTCTGGGGTGGCGTCTTTCTGGCTGCTTGCAGCCGCCCAGTCATAGAGTCAATGAGACAATATGCGAATATGTGATATATATACAGTCAGAGTAACAGGGTCATCCAGCAGGTTGCAATTTTTTTTTGTTCACAGGCTTGTGAAAGCTGTTGCACCCACTCTGACAAGTGACGGAACAGCACGCGGGCAAGGAACCGTAGAAAGAGGAGGATGTCTATTCCGGGTTGTCGTACGTGGCCTCTAATCGTACCATGGTTTTACCAGAATGTTCACGTTCATTTGCGACACGCTCGTTGCGTAGCACGTTCGTCCGAGGGTAGCAGAATTGCCAAGATAGCAGTGACGTCGGCATCATAGACAAATTGTGCCGATGATACTTGCACAACAAAATAAAGATATTGTGAGCTGCGTTAGACAAAAATGCCAGATCGTTAAAGGCTGGACTGAAAAGGTGGAAATGGGGAGGTATTTCTCAAGCTGAATTTGAATCCTCATACCCTTTTAATCAAGCTATCAGAGCATCGACTGTGATCTTTAATGTTCACTTGTAATATCTGTGTTGCCTGAGGTTCAATCACCACTGATCAATTTGTTAATTCAGTTAAAGAGTGCTTTGTGCTAGGGGTGGCCATTTTTATTATAGTGTCAGTCCAAACTAGACACTGTGCCGTGTGTGTGTTACAAATCAATCTGGCTTTAACCCCCCTACATTTCACTACAGAGCTCGCAGTGATGTAAGTGATGCCCTGCTTGTTATTTAGGCCTTACCGAAGAAAAAAACACATTACTATGCACCTCTTACCGTCACAAGGTCTTCTTTTCTTTTTAAAAATCAACTTATGATGCCATCAGAAGTGGTGAAATTGACAAATTGATGTTATGATGTAACAGCACTGTGCAGGGTCCCTGGGAAGGACCTTGTTTAGTTATATTTACATACAGCTGTGACCCTGTGCCGCCTAAATGGATGCCTGCACAGAAAGCAATTCTTCCTTAGGTATCTTCCTCACTGCCTGCGCAAAAATGGCAGTTCTTCCTGAGGTATCCTCCTCGCTGGCTGTCGACACACAGCATCGTTGCAGCGGCAAGCTAAAGCAACCTCTTTTGATGCCTCAAGTGTCGACCATTTTAAAATTAGACACACTGGCTACAGCAGGGGGCCTCAAACTCAAATTACCTGGGGGCCACTGGCTAGGAGCTCTTCTCCCAAGGGGACCTCTTGAGCTATTTTTTATGAGCTGAAACAGAAATGAGAGAGAGGAAAAAACAGTGTAATGTCTATAAGACCATATAGTCTATGAGTAAACCAAATCTGTGCGGATCACTTAAATTAAACATTGCAAAATGAAGAACAAAAGATTGACCTGTGGGTCACATTTAATGAAGACATAAAAAATATACAGCGGGCTAAATATAACCAGAAGTAGCCCTGCGGGCTGGTACTTTGAGACGTCTAGGCTATATACTCTCAGAGATCACGACACATCGTTTGCTCTGCTGCATGTGGATGTGTTGGATGTTTGCTTCTGCTCCAGCTTTGCGCGTGTTTACTTTGCGCTCGTCGTCCAGACGACGGGTGTGGGGCAACCGTGCAGCTTCATTTGGGACGTGACCCTAAGTCCCCTTTTCACTCCATCTGTCTCCCCCCCCTCCAGGTCATTTTAAGTGCGTCTAAAGATGTCCGATAGTGTCGATATTGAAGAGAAACCACCTGCCCCCCCGTTGAGAATGAACAGCAACAACAGAGATTTTTCCACGGCGAATCACGGCTCCAAACCGCTCCCGATGGCTCCTGAAGAGAAAAACAAGCGAGTCCGACTGCGATCCATCTTTCCTGGTGGAGATAAAAGTAAGCAAAGAGCCCCTTCTCCTAACTCACCCCCCTTTGGCTTCAAAGTTCATGGTTTTATATACAAAACGTCAACTAAACCTTCTTCTACAGTCCAACACTGTGTTACTAAACGTTCACAAACACTCTTTGACAGTTAGGCCGAATCTGCGGTTAATGGTTGGGATGAGAGAGCTGAGAATCTGAGAGGCCTTGGGGGTTTGGGGTTAGATGACCTTGTAATGTCAACCACTGACTGGCTTAACCCAACAGGAACCAATAAACTGGCAATGACAAATGGGTAAAACTAGTCACTGATTGATAGCACCCATCAGTGTTGGGCATTTTAGGTCCAGAAACTACAAATCCAGACCAAAATTTTGATTCTATCAACCAGTTGAGTACTCTGTGACTGTGACTCTTTATGTTGAACTTGCTGGTAGAAACAAAATCCTGGTCTGGATTTGTAGTTTCTGGACCTGAAATGTCCAACACCGGCATTCCCCATGGATTTGGTAGTGCCGTTTCTTCCAAGACTTGTTGACTCGCTCTCACGGTTGTTGACTGAGCTGGTCGATCGCTGCCATGCTGTACGTGTTAGCGGTGTGGTAGGCGCCAACCTTCTGTTCTCTCTTTGACAGCCAATAAGAAGAAAGAAAAGGAACGTCCTGAAATATCTCTACCCTCTGATTTTGAGCACACAATACATGTAGGCTTTGACGCCGTGACGGGGGAGTTCACCGTAAGTAAACACACCTGGGCCACGACATGAAAATCCTCCCACCTCCATTGGAATTATGATACCGACAGACATTCCTGTCCCGCATAGAAATGGGAACAATGTCGTCATGGAAACCACCCTGATGATGACCTATGGGATAGCTGGGGTCCATTGTCATTTCTTTGTGTATATTGTATGTTTACATTTGTTTTTAAAGGAGGCTGTTGTGCTTCTCTGTATCACATCTGCTTGCGGTGGTTTTATCGTCAAAACTCATCCATCATCCTTCACATAGTTATGTTGGTTTGGAGGGCTCTTTGAACAGTTCTCGCCTCACCCTTTTAACCCTATTTGTATGACATTGGTCTGTCTAAGTTATGCATGATTTCTGTTTGATATGGTATTTCAACTGGTACGCATTGCAAACCGATGTGAAAAAAAACGTATCACTAAAATGTATTCGTCCAGGAACTATTCTGCTTATCTCTTATATCTTCTACAGGTATTTAAAGGATGTTTGTTGATACAAAATGTCTGACAGGAATAAAATGTAACCATTAATATACAGAGGTGGATTTGTCAGGCCCAGAAAGTAAAAATCCAGACCAAGATTTTGTTTCAACCAACCAGTTGAGTACGCTGTGCCTACGACTCTTTATGCTCTATTGGTTGGTTTAAACAAAATCCTGGACTGGATTTTTTGTTATCTGGGCCTGAACTATCCACCTCTGTTAATATATGAGGGTAATATACCCTATAAAATTTTAAGCCGCCAATAAATATAGCTGGATGACTGACGGGCTAAATGCACCGGTGTCCCCTTAGCAATCATTTTATTACATACTTATAGCTGATGGCTCCCCTTATGGTTCAGTGAGGCCCAAAAGGAGATTTCAGTGAATGACAACGAGGCTTATCTGTTGCATTCTGTAGCACACTGATCAAATTACAGTCTGATTGCTGACAGTGGCCTCCTTACCGAAGAAGAGAAATGAACAGAGGAGATTAAACGTGAGATGTTTGAGCTTGTCTTTCGTTTTGGTACAGAGGCAAGGCGGTGCCTTCTAGATGGGACGGGATCATTGTAAATCAGTCATGGAAATTCAAAGAAGACTGTAGTGGGGCCTGTTGTACACATCCGCTCATGGTATTAAACAAAGAGCCATCTGCACGTCTAGGCTTTGACACACGAGGTTAGAAGTTCAAATCCCAGGAGGAGCCCTCACTGCTGTTCCCATTTATCACGATACTTAACGTCGTCGGTGAAAATATCCAGCACTGTGTAAATGGAATTTAAAATGCTGAACTGTGTTAGTCATTCATTCCCAAATCAAGGTAGCATTTAGCTAGAGCTTGTGTAAGGCAGCCTATTATGTGAGACAGTGTTTCTCAAACCATTTTTGCTTCCTCCCAGCTCCCAGCACATCTGTGCCAGGTATTTGGTGTTCTTGATTGGCTGGGGGCTGGGAGCTGGGAGGGAGCAAAAACTTGGACTGTCTGGAGGTCCCTGAGGACCAGGTTGAGGGACACTGGTGTAAGACAAACAGGACATTCAGATACCCTTAGAAAGAGAAGCTATTGGTCAATCCGAGTCACAAGGTCATCTAAGCGGCATGGATGTGGACCATAGAGAATAGAACATGCAAGCTGGTCTTACTGAAGGCTTCACAGCACAGCAGTTAGTCTCTGGGTTGCGCTGGACGGACCGGTTAACGTCCGGTTCTTCTCTCTGGCCCGCCCCCTAGGGTATCCCCGAGCAATGGGCGCGGCTCCTCCAGACCTCCAACATCACCAAGCTGGAGCAGAAGAAGAATCCGCAGGCCGTGCTGGACGTGCTCAAGTTCTACGACTCCAAAGAGACAGTCAACAACCAGAAGTACATGAGCTTCACGTCCGGAGGTGCGGAAACAAAACAGTCATCATTCCTCTGTGCCGCAAACAGTCAACAGTCATTCATTGCAATACAGCTTATTTATAATATAATGGTTGAATAGTGCTTGTTTCTAAGCTGACTAAAGGCAATTTTCATGACCTATTTCACTTTGGAAAAACAACGCCATGTCTGCACTCACCCTATAAACAGATAGAAGGCTGAAAACACCCACATCCTCTGACAAATCAGACTCTGTTTCACTTCACTTTGCAGACAAATCAGCACACGGTTACCTGGCGACCAACACACTGGTAAGTCGTCATTTCCACAGATACTTGTCTTTAAAGGGTGTGGGTTTTCACAATTAAAGGGATTTGATTTTGAGGATTACTGATTTAAATTGTGGCCTTACTTATGTACGTCATGGACTTATTTTACTGGTTGTACCCTAGCAGCAGGATGGAGGGGGCCTGAAGGTGTCAGTGGGTGGGATCGGCGAGCACCGTCTCCCAGTAGGAGGCGGGTAAAACCAGCTATTGATGGATGGGATGAAAATTGTGCTGTCCCCTCGCAGTATAAATAGGCATGCGTCTCCATAGGGATTCCTCGGCGTGTAGTATTGTACTATAAGGCTTTGTGTGCTTGTTCTTGCATAAATATGCATATATATATATAAGTGCGTATGTCTGTGTGTGGTTATTCAGATCTATTAAATTTACCCGGACCAAAATGTAAATTCGGCTTCTGTTCAGTTATAAAAACACTGCAGACTCAACTAGCTGATTAAAGACCTAGTCTTAATTTATTGCAATGAAACACGCTTTTTTTGTTGTTTTACCTACAGACAGTCTACAAAAAATCCCATATGGGGAAGTGAGGATCTTATTTTTGATTTAAATATATATTTGCATATATTCAAAGTGGAAATACGGATGGGTATATTTTCATATGAAAGCAGAGTATAATTATCTACTCTACGGGAAGCTGAGAAGAAAATGGACTGACGGTGAATTTTTTTTTTTTAAATCTTTAAAAATGTTTTAAAGAATCGCATAGCATCAAGTTGTTTCATTCCTGGTTATATAAAAACCAAAAGCCTATTTAAATCTCTGTGTGAAAACCTAAGTCAGCATCGGTCATTCCGGTGATTTATTTGGCACCATTAACAATATGTCATTTCCTGTAATGCAAGGTTGGAAAATTCTGTCCTCAAGGGTCTCCATGGACACTTCAGTCATTTAAGCCAATCATTAGTTAGATGAGAAGTCACCCTACCTGCTGATCCAATCAATTCCTAATTAAAATGTTGCATAAAAAACTGGCAGCCCAGTTGACCAATGAGGACAGGAATTCCGCCCCCTTTTTTTTTGCAGAGCCCACCAGAGTTTATTGGGCTCTCTGTAATGCTGATAACTGTTCAGGTAAGTCAAGCATTGAAGTAAATATCAAAAGACTACCTGTGAGTTACACTCTTTCTGTCCAGCATTACGGGGAGCATTTTAGCGAAAACAATATGTTTCTTTGAACTGAGACGTTGACTATAATTAAGTTAACTCACATGACTAACTGCCCCACCCAGCCCCCAAAAACCTGTTCCCAGTGTCAATATGAGGTAAATGATACTGGCCCACATAAAACCGCAGAGTGAACAAACTCAGGGGCCCTAAGTCAGTTAGCAATGCTAACACAGTTAGCGATGCCCCTATTGAACTTGTATATCACGTCATAGTCCACTGCAGGTAGCACAAAGCCAGTTCTTTCATTGTCATATTTTGCTACCCTTTTGTGAGGCACAGTTACTGAGGAGGCTTTTTGCACCAGGCTCTACTGAGTCTGGAGTGAGCAGCGTGAACTTGGGAGAACCCGCCGGTTCCCCTGTCGCGATGGCAACATAGCCGAATCCCGACATCTCCTTCACGAAACTCACCTCATGAGTATGTTTCAGGAGCGAGGTTACCAGCTTCTCTGTCTTACCTACTTGCCTGTGTACGTACCTACAAGCTCCGAACATCTGAATTATTAAATGAAATTAAATCTGCATATATTATATATATTATATGTATATATTCGATCAGAATCTGAATCTGATCTGCCTTCTGAAAAATGTACGCCGCTTTGGAAAAAAGCGTCTATTATATACATCAAAAAAATGACGACGTAAATCTTATCAAGATCAGATGCGACTCTGGACTCAAAGTAGCCTCCATTGTCCATTGTCGCTAAACTGGGAGAGGACTGAAAGCTAGTCTTCACCACGCTATTAAGTCGCTGTGTTTTGTAAACAAGTGCAATGTCGGGAGCCTGGGCACACACGTGAGGAACGGCAGCAGGACGCACGACCTTCGGATCAAACAGGAAGAGCCGCACTTTGCAGGGAAATTATTTAGTTACCTTCTAGTTTGTCTGTGGAAGAACAAGAGTCAAAATATTTAGCTGCTGGTGGGCTGTGTTGCTGGTAATGGAGCAGGACATGTTTTCTGGTGGGAGACGGGAACGTTGACAGTGGTCGACATTAAAACCGTCTGTGCTGGCGAGCCGATGGCGAAGTCGCCACAAATGTACATTTCGTGTCCCGTTGCGATCGCAAACAAAGCAATAAATCAGCTAAATAAGACTGACTCACCAAACCGTTCTTTCAGGCCACGCCGCGCTTAACAGACTGCTTAACTGATTATTACATGCGCAACTAATATAAACCAGCATGTTTCTTGGTGCCGTTTTCCCAGAAAAAGCTCCATACAGATTTCTGTGGAACAACAGATTCATCCAGAAGGGTATGATTTCTAGGAACATATTAGGTTCGACTGACGGGAATGCAGAATTATTTTGTAATGGTGAAAAATCTCTTTTTCAGAGGATCAGGTATGCAAATACAAGCGTCAGACTAGCCTTGATGTCCTTGGGGTGGGAGGGTGGAGGTTATGAGCATTTCTGCCCCCGCGGTTCATTTTGCTTGTATGTGTTGCTTTCGGTCTGTGTTGAGTAAATCCTGCCATTTTCGACCTTCACATTCAGAACCGACTCCTGTCCTCCGGGCCTCCGGTCAGCCTTAGAACCTGCAGCGCTTTATTTGACAAGGTAATGCCACACACACTTTGTGCATCTATATATGGACAAATTCAGTAAAGGTAGCGCCGTCAAATTCCGGAATGTTTGCTCCAGACATTCCAATGCTGAATGATGGTGTTAAAAAAAAAAGGATGATTATTTGATGTGCTTCTCTGCAGAAGGGCAAATGACAGCTCTGAGGTAGGGGTGTTTAATGACTGCGGTTCCAAAATGAAAAGAGTCATCTTTGATCATCTTACAATGAACGTTCCTCTGAACCCAGGAGGATATAAATGATCCACAAGGTATTAAGTGAGATAATAGAGGTTTATAAATCTGCATGAAAAATACCCTCATTCCTTACAGGAGATAATGTGAAAATATATTTTTTAATATGTAGCTCCAGGTGAATGCATGTGAGTTTATTTTATTATTTTACAGATTCTACTGTAGTTCACAGAATTACGGTAAATTTGACCTGGAGGCAGCGCTTCTGCAATGGGGGCTTCAGTGTAGAGCGACGATTGTTTTCTTACTCTTGTCTTGCCGATGGTCCAATTGGAAAGTCATCCCGTGAGCCCTGGCAGCTGATTGGTTCCTTCTCTCCGCACGCCCCTCCTTCGCCGCCGAACTCGAAGAACGTGACGTTGTCATTTATCAGTCCCGCCGGGCTCAGCCGTGGTCGACTTCGCTGTCCGTCTTGAAGCTAAAACTCTGAAATAAAGATCAATCAAGTGCTGTATTCCCCTGTAAGACACTCCCACCCTATAGACACAGAAATCCCCTGAACCACATTTAAGGCATGTGAATTTGTTCAGGATGGATTGTGTGGTTGTATACTGCCTGGGTGCTGGGTTGGATCACTGAGGAAACATTAACTTATATGTCCTCAGATTGCCTGATTCTCTGGGCTGGAGTCTAGCTGCAGTTCCAGTGGTCTCTGGATGCCAGCCGGGCAGTTAAACTCAAAACGACGGCCCAGTTAAACCAGCTCAGCGACTGTGTGGAAAATAAGATGAAAAGACGGGTTCTCTGTGGAGTCGGGTGGTGGAAGTTCATACGTTTGGCTGATGCGTGTGGAGCAGCAGGTTTGCGTGGCGTTCCGCCTGCAGCCGCATCTAGACGTGCGTGTTCCAGGGGGCTGCGCTGCGCACGATACGGAAGTAACGCAAGTCCGCAGCCGAGTCGTGCAGACGCAGACCGCGCACGAGCAGATCACATCATCAACAGACAAACGGAGATCACGGTCCCTGTGGACCTTAATGACAGAAGATATTCTTCTGATAAGTAGGGTGCAATTCTCATTCACAAAATAGCTAAATGACGGATAATTCCCTAAGAATCAATCCATCGCTCCCATAGCACCTTCGACAATTAAATGATCTTATGAAAGATTGAAAAGTAACATTCAATAATTTTCCTACAAGCGGGATCTCGGTTGAATGTTGAATGATTTCGATTAAAATGGCCACCAAAAAAAAAAAACGACAGGAACTAAAAGTCACGTGATAGCTGCCCTGTATCACTGACTGTGCTCAGCTCGAATCTCCTGTCCTGCAACAACAATCCGGGGCGTACCTAGAAATTCTGGCCTCCTTTGACACCCCCCATCTAATTTTACTTATTCCGTTATGTATTCAAGGGCCCATGTCGAGTGCTGGGGCCCGTAAATTTGCCAGGGCATCCCTGCCCCTCCCACACCCCTGACAATAACATAATCACAAACAGCAGCGTCTCAGGTATTTCCGCACAGTGCGGCTAGGGACCTACTTGTAATCCAATTCGATTACAGGTTCCACCAGGGATGCATTCGCTTTTTCGTTTAAATGCTCTCACGGCCCGACCCCCGTCGGGCTCGAAGACAGACCTAGAGTGACTGACGCGTCAGAATTAAGCTAATGATGGTGAGGAAGAGGAGAGACGGGCGTTTGTGTTAGAGAGTCTAAGTGACACTATTTTTCACCTTGAGTCTATTGATTGGGAGTCCCAGCAGGCACTGCTTAAAGCCTGAATTATATATAGAGGAACAACTAGAAGAAAGGGCTTGAGTTTCTGTTGCCTGGGCTCGCCCACTGGATCGTATATACTGCCAGGGATGTCACAGAATATGCTTAGAAATGTTAGACACTCCTATGCTTTACCTTTATCCAGAGGTCAACATGACAGCTTCCGTGTATCATGTGAGTGATGCGGATTCAGGGTTCTGTGCTGGGCTGGCCCTTGCCATTATCCCCTGGCTACTGTTGTGTTGGGCTTTTTTTTTGTGCTCTGGAAATTGTCCCCCGGTTGACGTCAAATGGCCCTCTAACGGGGGTCCTGTTGGCAGGGTTGTATTCGGAGAAGATCGTTGTTAATTCTCGTGGTCCCTCCCGTGGTTTCCCACTACGCTGCTGGGATGTATTGGGTAAACATGTTTTGACAGAGAAACTAGGCATCGGTGACACCAGCATTGTGATGGTTATTGTTTAGCTACAATGGGACAGGCTAAGACTGAGTGCCCTGGAAGAAAACATTGCATGTTACAGAGACCATAGGCTTTGTTTGAAGCGGTTTACAGATCAGGTACATAATTCTGCCCAGTTGTTGTGATGTTGTTCTGTTTCTGAGCTTAAGCTGGGGTCCGGTCACTCATGTCATGTTACAAATCTATATCTGATTGGTGGAGCCCTGTCACATGGGATGAAAATGGCTGATGAATCTGCGACTGATTTGGCTCTGCAAGGTGGGGATTAAAGGTGACCGTTTGTGACCCGCAGGGTATGAAGACAGCGTCAGAGCCCCCATTAGCACCACCTGTGTCGGAGGAGGAGGATGAAGAGGAAGAGGAGGATGAGGAAGAAGATGACAATGAACTTCCACCGGTCATTGCTCCTCGGCCGGAGCACACGAAATCGGTAAGGGGTGCTTCCATCAAGACGTTCCTCACTCACCCAGTAACCATCACATTTGTGCAGGAAATGCATAGCGTGAAACATTAAGAGCGGTTAAAAAGAGGTCCAAAGGCAGTGATTTAAGAGGGTCTACTCTGCGTTAAGTTTTTATCGGTCGGCACCAGTAACAAGGCCAAGTACGTGGTTGGAAAGATCCCCAAAATTCACACGAGGCACGTGAAGAACTTGTTGAGGAGGAATGTTCCAGGAAATGAGCCATGTCTTCTTTCTGACTTCTGCCTCAGGAAGTGGTCTTTTCAGGACATCGCGTGTCTGAATGAGCTTGTGCGGCTCACAGCTAAGGTTACACGTCTTTATGAAGGGTAGAACGGCAGGATCTTCTTCCATTCATACCTGCAGTCTTTGGATTACCTAGCCCCTAACCATCTAGATCACTGGGGTTTGACCCTACAAACCGCCGTGTCCCCTGTCCCAGATCTACACGCGATCCGTCATAGAGCCAGCGGCGCCGGCGGCCCCCGTGAAGGAGGTCACCACCCCCCCAGAGACACAGGGTCCCGAGAACACCTCCACCAGCCTGTACCGGAATACCGACCGGCAGAGGAAGAAGTCCAAGATGACAGACGAGGAGATTCTGGAGCGGCTGAGTATGTCCCCTCCCCATCCCCCGCATCCCATGATGCTCTGAGGTCCTGTCAATATTTAAAGTGGACATCACATTTTAAATTGCAGTATCGATATTTAAACTGGACATCAAAACATACATTCCTGTGTGAAAGCTACAGACTTACCTCACTTTGACTCGTCCTTCAGGACCCACATACATTAAGTTAGAATCGCTGAGACAGGCAGGCAGGCTGCTCATCCTGTAATGATTTACTATTAATGCGATCGGCTCGTTTGACCATTTTACAGTAGAATTCACACCTTGGTGACTCGAGACCTGCTGCCTGGGATTTATTAACTGGGTCTGGGTCCTGAGCCAAACTTTCAGGGCATTGCTTGCGGGGACGTCTTGGGGTCAGTAAGATAAGTGACTAGCTAATCTAATTAGGTGGCAGAAGCGGGTCTTTATAATGAATCTGTAGTGGTGTGTGGTGACATCATACCAGATCATCATGCGTGATTCTGCGCTACCCAACGCCCTGCACCCTATCCTACATAGTGAATCTGGGTGGGTTTTTGGTTCAGTTGCACTTGTTCCAATGCCCAGCTGGTGCTTTGCTGCTGCTTGGCATTGCTGAACATTCTCCGCTGGCAATGACTGGCCTCACCTTGGCGGGATTCTGCAGCAGAAATATAAAGCACTTGCTCCCAGAATGCCGCGGGCTATAGAGGGCCTCCGGCTGCTGGTTGGCGTGAGCCATGATCAGTGGACTCGTGCACAGTGGGGGGGTGTCACTGGGGGAGGGCACTGGCTCTTCTCCCTCCCCATTGGCATGCGGCGGACTCCCCCGACCCGACAAACCGTCTCCCTGCTCTCTTCCAGGAAGCATCGTGAGCGTGGGCGACCCAAAAAAGAAGTACACGCGTTTCGAGAAAATAGGACAAGGGTAAGTGGCCGTCCCCTCCAAACATCCAGCGGGTGCCTCTCGTCGGGACAGGGCCAGCGTAAGGGAGCAAAAAAATGGGATCACAAAGAGAGCAAGAGAAAGAGAAGGAACAGGGAGGATAAAGATACAGAGACAAAACTTACCCAAGGAATAAATCAGACTGCCCTTTATGTTTAAGCCAGAGCTGGTTTGAGTGTTGCTCTCATGGCAATATTGCCTTTCAGCTCTGATGTATCGGGCCTTCATGGAACCTGTCGTGGTGTGCTTTTGAGCGCTCAGTCCCAGAATCCTCCTTGTTTGCTAAGGGAGATTAACATAAACAGTGTTTATTCCTTTAAAACTGGCCCATCATTCTCTTCTACACCATTTCAACTGGGGCCATTTGTTCTGTTAAGGGGGGGCAGATGCATTTGACCTTAATGTCCTTCATGTATTACTTACACTAGATTGCCAGAATTAAGAAGCAAAAGACAGTTTTGAAAACCACAAAGATATTTATGCAGTGCTTTGCAGTCACATTTTAGAGTTTTTACAAATACGTAACTCACTCGGAGTTCTTGTTTAGATTGTCTTGCTTCCACAAGCTTGATTATTTCTTACTGTCGTTAACTTACGTCCCTGCGTTGAGTCCGTCAAGAAAATGTGCTTATGTTTGTGTTTCGCCTGGTCCCAGTGCACAAAATTTTAGCCCACATATATAAATGTGAATAATAATAATAATAATAGCGCATTTATATCAGACCCAAGAAGGATATGTATTTAGGGGGGCCACAGGGGGGTCATGCATGTTGTCTGCCCCTCACCCCCAACCCCACCCCACCCCCCCC
>JAODJU010000063.1:2632683-2653298 GCA_026776725.1 Gnathonemus echidnorhynchus
TGCCCGTTGCTTCCGGGATAGGCTCCGGACCCCCCGCGACCCAGTAGGATAAGTGGCTTGGAAAATGGATGGATGGAAATATACATTGTTTTGCAAACTGCAGCCTGACTGTTCCCCGGTTCTCATTAATGAAGGGCTTCTTCCTTTGATGGGTCTTCAGTCCTGCTTCTAGGAGCCTGTTATGAATCGTCCTACCTTTATGCTGAGTATGCACTGTGCAGTAATGCAACGTTATTTTGTCAGACTGATAGGTTGTATCAGCTCGATGAGGAATAGTGGTTATTAATCAAAAAATTGCATTCCAGATCAGTGGAGTGTATTTCGTCCAGGTGATTCCTGAAGCTCACATACCTTGATTTTTGAATCAACCACCAAGTGGTTGACAAGCAAAAGAGGATTCAGCAGATTGTTGAGATGCTTCTAAACTGGGAAGCTAATCATGCTGTAAGTGTTCTGTCAGCTGCTGTATTCTCAGAGAAATCCAATATCACATCAAACACTCTGCGATCAGTGCTATAGGTCTACAGCAGAGTGCTGCTAGTTGACTAAGACTGTGACGTTGAGTCCTAGGATTCATGCATATACTCCACAATGGTGTCTTCTTAGCTGCTGAATTAGAGCAATTGATTAGGCCAGTGTTTCTCAACCCGGTTTTCCTTGGACCCAAACACGTCTAACGTTTTCCCTCCCAAAAACGTAGACTGTCTGGGGTCCCCGAGGACCAGGTTGAGAAACACTGGATTAGGGGACACTTGTTAATTTGTAGATTAGAATCATTTTATTGGCCAGGTACCTCTGCATTAGGATTTTTTCTAGGCGGTATTGGTGCATCCATGAAGATGTGGTGTGTGGCTGATTGTGTTAAGCCTTTGGATGGGAAGGTTGCTGGTTTGAGTTTCACCTGAATAATCGAATCTCTGTTGGGCCCTTGAACGAGACCCTTAACTACCCAAAATGCACCAGCGGCAACAGATAAGTGGCCTGACTCTGTGCTCTGACTCCAAGCTTCACTCTCAACTGTATATACAGCCGCGGAAAAATATTAAGAGACCACCCTATATTTTTAAACAAATCTACATTTGTAAATCCTGGTTTAATCGTGATTCTGCTGGCAGCAGGTTACTTCCAGGTTTGGAATTTCTAAGGCAGCAGTACAGAAGAAGGAGACACTGGGAAAAACCAGAAACCAGCCAGGAAAAGGGCAAAAGCGACTAAAGCCAGAGATGACCATCAACTCAGATGACAGTTTCTCATGAATCGTAGGATGACATCAAGTGACCTTCAAAAGGAATGGGAAACATTAAGTGCAGGTGTGAAGTGCACTGCTAGGACAATTCATATCGGGCTCCTAGAAGCAGGATTGATGTCCCATAAAGCAAGGAAGAAGCCCTTCATTAATGAGAATCAGAGAAGATGCACACCCATAAATTGAGAAATGAGTGAAACAAAAAATTGTGCTGTGGCCCAATAATTTTTTTACATGGCTCTGTGTGTGTGTGTATGTGTGACCAAATGTCCCCCACAATGTAATAAAAACCTGTTTTTCTGACATTATGGGGACCATTTTTCAGGTCCCTACAAAGATCTGTGCATGCAGTCAAAAAAGTAAAAATGTTTGGTTTTAGTTTAGTTACTTAAAGTTAAGGTTAAGGGGTTAAGGTCGTCATGTTGGGATTAGAGTTTTCTCCATAGAAATGAATGGAGAGTCCCCACAAAGATATAATTACAAACCTCTGTGTGTGTGTCTGTGTGTCTGTGTGTGTACGCGCGCGTGCATGTGTGTGTGTGTGTCAAAGGAGAACAAGATGGGATGTGTGAAAGAAGAATTCCAGTGTACTTGTGCAAATGGCCAAGGATCATTTCATTCAAAGAGCACAGAATATAAATTTTGAATCTAAGAAGATTTTAATTATTCTTTATGGATTATGGGTTATGGACCCATAATAACTTACACAGAAGTGAATAAATTTTAAGAACATAATGAAGTTGCGTTTTAGGGCTGGACATGGAAGGTTATCATTATGGGATGGATGAAGTTCTACATGGTGGGCTAAGTAGCTTTTGAGTAGAGAGTGGTTGTACCTCTGAGCTCCGCGGCCTAGAAGTAATTGAACCTGCTTCTCTGGTGACTTTATCTGTCGCTGTGGAAACTCAGCGCCGGCATAGTAACCGGCCAAGAGGAGAAACTTTATACGGCTGCTGGCGCGGGAAACTGGGCCAGAGTTCACGGAGCACATCAAACAGCAGAGCGGGCCGGCCGAGGGCGGTGGGAGAGAGTCAGCGACTCGGGATGACTCAGAGGTTTACAATAGCGGTGAAAGAGAAGCTTCGCGGAGCAGGAGCCAAAGCGGAGCGAGGGAAGGCTTTTAGGAGATTGCCTCGGCCCGGCTTCTGGCCGCCTCCTGTGCGGCGGCGGGTCTCGAGGTCGACGTGAGCGCACGTCCAGGCGACCGAGGGATCAGACAAGCTGACTTTGTCGGGTCTTTCTGCAGCCCGGCTAGGGAGCCAGATAGCTGTCAGGCGTCTCGGAGATGCATGTTTCGTGTCAGTTTACGCTGGCTGATTTCTCAGAAAAGCAACATGAATTCCCCTACCAGGCAGGACAACAGAGTCCTGTGTCAGACAACACCGCCACCTAGTGACAGCATTGGTTATTAGTCAGTGCCTGTTATATAAAAGTTATTTAGAAGGAGTGTGTGATAGGCCAGGGGCTAAGCTGCAGAAGTGGCCAATCGCTTCTGATTGTTCTGAAAGAAAGATAAAATATGTTTCTACTTTAAACTCGGGGACCATTCAGATACATGTTCATGTAATCAATCATTGTTGGTCTTGATATACAGGAAACAAATCTTATACGTCGATTCTTCATATTTCATTTGAACTGAAATATAACCAATTGTGAAATAACTTACATTTGTGAAGATCAATTAAATAAACAATCCTGCTGTTTTTTGTTCAGTTTTCCCTGCAGATTGGTATATAAGGTAATGGAGAATATCTTGAACACCTTATGCTAAAGTGAACTGCTAACCATTACGGCTGCATGCGATTTAAGAAATAAGTGCCGTTATTACAAGTTAGAGGACGTCTTATAATTCTGACTGTTGCTTATGTCTTGCAGGGCGTCTGGGACTGTGTATACAGCCATCGATATTGCCACGGGTCAGGAGGTAAGTCTGTTTCCCTGTGTAAATCGCTGGGCGAAACATAGCAAGAGATGATTGCGCTTGAAAACAGTAGCGAATGATCAATAAGCTAAGACTATATAAAGCTCTCACAGAAAGTCTGGGGACGTGAGCCTAATTCTGTAAAAATATTGCAAATTTATCGGTTTCATAACAAAAGTCCATCGACAAGCAACGTTTAACATCTGCACATATCATCCACACAGACATTTTCTTTTTATTAAATGTCATAATTTTGTTAATTGACACATTCAGTTCTGTTCTTCCCATTTTGCTATTAATTGCCATTGTAGTCACTGGCTCCCAAAGGGATACTAAACACAAATGCTTGGTGTTTTACATTATTGGAAAGGTGTTACACTATTAAAAAGCACGCAGTGAGACTGCTTGTCGATGAACTTTTTAACTTAGAACAGCTTAGAACTATAATTTGGGTTTCAGTTTCTTACTACTTGAAATGAATATTTTGCTAGCACTACTGGTTGTTTCTAATGTGAGATATACGACTCTGTAAAAAATGTCAAAAGACCACTCTAAATTAAAAAAAAAAGAATCTGCATCTCTCCATCGTGGTTTAATCCTGGTTCTGCTGGCAGAAGGTTACACTGAGCAGCAGCCTGCTTCCAGGCTCAAAGTGTCTAAGACAGCAGTGCAGAAGAACAAGGTGAAACAGGAAACTGGAATTGACCAGAACCTAGCCAGTAGAGGGCAGAAGTGACTTTCTAATGCCAGAGATGGCCGTCAACTTATCCAACATTGCCACATAAATCGGAGGATGACCTCAAGTGACCTTCAAAATGAATGGGAGACATTAAGTGGTGTGAAGTGCACTGCTAGGACAGTTCATAACAGGCTCCTAGAAGCAGGTCTGAAGACCCATAAAGCAAGGAAGAAGCCCTTCATTGAGAAGCTGGGAAGAGCCAGGCCGCAGTTTGCAACAAAAATGTAGATTTTTGATTTTTCACGGACACATACCCATACATTGAGAAATGAGTGAAACTGAAAATTTTGCTGTGTTCTCTTAATTTTTCCCAAGAGCTCAATTAAGTAATGATTTCTGTTATAACACCAATAAATGTGCAATGCTTTTACTGAATTAAACAAGCATTTCAAGTCGTTCCATGACCATTGTAATTGTAATAGGAAGGCAGTGGCAACAACTGGGTCCACGGAAACAGCTGAAGATGCTATTAGATTAGACCTGGAGTGTACTCTGAGGTCATGGTGAGGTCCTGAGGTGAGGGGATTCCGGCTGCTATTGGCTGTTCCTCTCACCCTGGGCGATGGCTGAAGCAGGATTCCATCCAGCGTAGTGCTACTTGCTCCAGGAAGCTCCGGCAGCCTGTGCCTCACTCAGCACCATCCTCCCTCAGGTGGCCATCAAGCAGATGAACCTGCAGCAGCAGCCGAAGAAGGAGCTGATCATCAACGAGATCCTGGTGATGAGGGAAAACAAGAACGCCAACATCGTCAACTACCTGGACAGGTGCGTCCTGCTGCCTTTCTCGCTCTGCCCAGGAATGTCAACAAGAGGGGAATCTGCATACTAGCATGAGCACAGATCACTATCTGAAGGCAGAGTTTCGCAAGTCACAGGGGGAGCATTGGTGTTATTCCCTGTTATGTGCTCCATAACCCAAATTGCTAACCGCTAGCTAATCAGTCTTACGTCAATCTAGGTGTGGTATGCTTGAGGTAGGGTTAGATAACGGATGGACTGGCTCTGTTCCTCAAGAAGTCTCACCCGGAGATCTTTTACGTTGTGTTGTATCTAGGCAGTGATACTTTACAATCCACAGATTTGTGATAACTAATAGCTGCCCATCTGGTGTCTGCGTGTGTGTCACTTGTGAACCTTGAGCCGGTGATCATCAGTCCAGCCGTAGGTGTGATGGTGTTGCCCTCTCGCTCTCCACAGCTACCTGGTTGGGGATGAGCTATGGGTGGTGATGGAGTACCTTGCTGGAGGTTCCCTCACGGATGTGGTGACTGAGACCTGCATGGACGAAGGCCAGATCGCCGCTGTCTGTCGAGAGGTATGGCATGTGGCTTTCTGCTGCCCGTGCTGCTTTCCCTCTTCCTCATTCAGATGTCATACTCAGCTTACAGAGACACTCCCAGCACTCTGGGGTATTAATCTGGAGCATTTCACCTTGGCCAAAGACGGCAATGACAGCTAACGTTTCAGGGAAAGCGTTTGTAGAATTCTCTTATTCTGCTGGGGAAACCTTTCTGAGGACGGCCTTAAACAACTAAATAGAATATCCCAAGAAGTAGCATTTGTTAGCTGGATATATCGGTCCCATTATTAATCGTGTGGCTCTGCAGGTTAGGTTGTTGTTCCTGTATTCAGAAGGTCTCCAGCTCAAATAGACTTTGAGGCCCCTAAGCAAGGTTCTTAACCCTTAGAACCCAACACACATAAAACGCGTTGATTTTCACACCCATTAATCTCAGGCTCATAACTCTGGATAGGTATAATGCACAAAATAGGTATAACGCACAGAATAGATATAGGTATAACGCACAGAATAGGTATAACGCACAGAATAGGTATAACGCACAGAATAGGTATAGGTATAACGCACAGAATAGGTATAGGTATAATGCACAGAATAGGTATAGGTATAATGCACAGAATAGGTATAACGCACAGAATAGGTATAGTATAATGCACAGAATAGGTATAACGCACAGAATAGGTATAGGTATAACGCACAGAATAGGTATAGGTATAACGCACAGAATAGGTATAGGTATAATGCACAGACATGAATTGCATATTTTTGGAACTGAAAGAACATATTCGATCTGATCGTCCAAGTTGCAACATCGTGCGCTAAACTATTCCAGAGAAATCTTGTGCAAAATGAGGCCCATACTTGACACATTTTCCACACCAACACACCCCGGAAAACAAAGCACATATTCGCTTCTGCAATGATCCACAGATCAGAACTGTGAATATAAACAAAGTGAATTTATGTTACTCCTACAGGTATTTGTTTTGAGCTTATATTAGGATTCGGTGTCCATTGTTTTATTGACGAAAATTGCAATATTTCTTCACTTCAGTGGATCATAAACTAATCAGTGCTTTTCTATATCAGTTTCTTTCCGATCTTATAAAGTGATAAATAAAAAAATGTAAAACCATGCATTGCTGTCTATCAGATAATTTCAACAATTTACCAAATGGATGTAAAATCAGACGTTCATTTCCGCCCGTCACTAACCATGTATTCCTTCACAGTACTGAGCCATAGAAAGGTCCCCAATGAAACTCCTGCATTCCCACATCACAGAGGCTCTAATCTCAGCATTTATAAGATTATATTTGTAGTGCCTGCAAATTTTTATGATAGATGAGAATTGAGACATTTCAATAGGCGCAAGTAGTTTTTCCTCATAAAAAGGATATCAAGACTGTCAGCAGTTACACATCAAATTATGAGACATCTGAGTAGCTACAAATGTCCAGAAAACAAAACAATAAAGCATATGTGGTCGACTCATGTACATACAATGTAATAAGCCTAAAATCAAAGGGATAGAAAAACTCAAAATGGATGGGGTTGAAAGGGTTAATCTTTAATTTCTTCATGGACTGTCTGACCCTGCTGTTTCGAAAAAATGTATGTTGATCTGGATTAAAGCATCTGAAAAATAAATGAAATGTAAAAAATGTTAACTACCCTTCTAAGTCAATTCTCATCCAGTACAAACCACATAGTATTTGCCTTCAACTTTCCATCAGATCATCTGGGTGTCCACATTTCTGTGTGTACACTTTCAGTGGAAGTCAATTCCCTTGCTCTCTTATATCTGGCATATCTCATGAAGGAAAGGTTTCAGACTTCTTGTCTTCCTTCGCCCGTGTCAGTTTGACGCACTCGACTGTGGCTTCGACAATTCACGTTGGTGTGTCTCCGCAGTGCCTTCAGGCTCTGGACTTCCTGCACTCCAACCAGGTCATCCACAGAGACATCAAGAGCGATAACATCCTGCTGGGAATGGATGGCTCAGTGAAACTCAGTGAGTGGCTGTCCCAGGAGGACATTCGTACCCTTTCAGAAATCTCCTGCAAATCCCGCTGTGAGCCTGATGCTCTGGCAAAGCGAGACTTAATGCTGCCTCTCTCCCCGACTCCCTCTCCCTGTTACCACTTGCAGCCGACTTCGGCTTCTGTGCCCAGATCACCCCCGAACAGAATAAGCGCAGCACCATGGTGGGCACGCCCTATTGGATGGCCCCCGAGGTCGTGACCCGGAAGGCGTACGGCCCCAAGGTGGACATCTGGTCTCTCGGCATCATGGCCATTGAGATGGTGGAGGGTGAACCACCGTATCTGAATGAGAATCCGCTCAGGGTAAGCTCTCTAGAAAAGAATCACATTAAGACTTTGCTAAACTCAACAAGTTGGATTTTCCTTAGAACAAAAACATCCATTCAGCCATAATATCACTTTGCCACAGAGAAGTTTATTGACTATCAGTCATTTCTGGGCTAAGTCAAACATGATTTGAAATCAACATTTTCAAGGCTCTTAGAGGCTTTCAGTCCTGCCGATGTACCATACGCTGCCAGTGGAACCAATGAAGTCATCAACGCGGAGTAGATTATACCAGTTGGGATTTGAAGGCACACATTAATCTTCAAAGCCTCATTTCTCTTTTTACTAATCTGGTCTAAACACCTTGCCAATGGAATAACTGAAGATCTTCAGAATTGTGAAACCACAATGTCTTGACCGCTTTTGCAGTCCCCAGGAATCCAGTAGCTGCACATTGGTGCAGCAAACATCAAAAATTAATAGAAATCACTATACCTTGATTTGTTGGTCTGTGGCCAAAACAGTATTAACATCAATGGGGTAGTGAACCAGTCAGCTGAATTCCATTGACAGTGACTCATGTCTACACAGGCTCTGTACCTAATCGCAACCAACGGGACACCTGAGCTCCAGAACCCGGAGAGGTTGTCCTCTGTGTTCCGTGACTTCCTCAACCGGTGCCTGGAGATGGACGTAGACCGGAGAGGCTCTGCTAAGGACCTCTTGCAGGTATGGTCCGTCTCTTCCCTCTCTAGAAGTTTGTCGGGGTTTCCTTTCAAATTGCTAGCTAAGTGTTGTTAATAATTAAGGTGTTCGGCCAAGTCCGGCATCTTTCCCGGACTTGGAAGAGCATTGTTTCAATGTTTGGAATGTGAGACTAATTTACATTGCTTCTCATTTACTTGGTAGCACTCATTCCTGAAACTGGCCAAACCACTCTCCAGCCTGACGCCCCTGATTGTAGCTGCAAAGGATGCCATTAAGAATGGCAGCCGTTAAGCCATGCCTCCCCCTTCAATGCAAGACCATCGAGGAACTTGTACAGGGCAGCATAAGGACCAAAATACCCCCAAATGGAAAAAGGACCTCTGCACTTTGGGGAATCGAAAAAGCTCAGGCCTTCATGTGAGCTGGGGAGTGCTCATTTGAGTCCTTGAACTCTTGCGTTTGTCAGAAGTATTCATGTGCAGCGGGGGAGCATGGCATTCGGGGGAAAAATCCTTCCGCTCATCCTCTGGATTCAGAGAAGGGTTCGAGAAGAAAACAAAACTTTACAACACCTTTGGTGTACAGAAGGGCCTTTTGTTTAGATAAAGCCTACAGTTTTCTTGTCTCCTCCATCGCCCTCTTAACAAAATGGACTATTGGACATCTTTGCTCACAAGAGACCAACCTTAGAACTACGGACCCCCAACAGAGCTGCATGATCATGCCTATCTGATGTGACACACAAGTCCATACTGTACCTTCTGTCTGAGTGTGTAGAACTGTGTGTGAGTGAGTGCCAACGTATGTGGATGAGAGATAGCTTACCTTTTATGGAAAAGTTTGGGGAAATAATTCATTTTTATGTTATTGAAGGATATTACTGATCTGGGATCATCGAGCATTTCTGTACGCTTGTTTGTTTCGGATCAACCTGAAAGGGACTGTGAAAACAGTTAATAGCAACTTAAAATGGCCAACTATGGGCTCTAAAGCAAATGAGTAATTCTTAGAAATAGGAATTAGGTTCCTCTGCTGATGTAATCAAAATCATAAGCTCTCTGTGCAGATGAAGAAAGATGCCAAGGCATACATTTACGATAACCACAGAGGGGTAGATTCACAGGAGGTTACAAAGTGACAAACAGTGGGGTTGGTGTCTTGAAGTTAGCGAAAGTTTGCAGCTTGCAGATAGAGTCTTGCCTGATAACACGGCGAGTCGTTCTGTCTTTTATCCCCCCGTATTCTAGTCTCGCTATGAAGAGAGCCATCCAGACCATGTGCACAGAGAGAGTTTGAGGTGATACCCTGGTACCTTATTGCATGAAGGCTAATCTTATATGAATGGTAGGCCAAACATGGTTCGTTCCGGCACCCCCGTATTTCCTGTGATGGTAGCCATAGAGGCAGAGACCTTGGATACATTTTTTTTCATACTCTTTGTGAAAGAATTCATGCCATCCATGCATGTGAACGTTGGGAGTCAGCGCTAAAAGAAACATACCGCAAACCTACAGCTATGGGCTTATTTTTTGTAACTCTTACCCTACACATCGCCTTACCCGGACTTGAATATGCAGATTCAAAAGACCGTGATTCGCACAGACCTTGACAGCATGTGGAATCAGCACAGAAATCATAATAATTAACAGAAAAAAACATGGAAGCGTTGCATGCTAACGACTTACACTCTCAGAGCTTCTGCGCTATGCATTTACACATACGTGCCACAAGGCATTCCTGCAGGACGCGTTTGGCATGCACACACCGGTATTGCAATATGAGTGACTTGGTGCTTGCATTCATCTTTTACTCTGTCGCAACAGGAGAAGGAATGTGGAACGGACTCTTTGGTATGCGGAAGAGGTGACTCGGAGTGAGCCGGATGTGTGTTCAGAAGTTAACCTTAAGATAAGATAAAACTTCATTTATCCTGAGGGAAACTGTTGAACAGATACAACAAGGCTTTCATTCTCCAGCAGTTTAACCACAAGGCAAGCATGCTGTTCTGTATGGGCTGTGGGTCTTTGTGAAAGATGTTGGCGAGATTGTCCCAACAAACCACATCTTCTCGTGCCTCTCGAAAAAGAATGGGGATAATCTGCCAAAGTCAATTTGCACGAAAAGGCTTTTTCCTGGACAGCTACCGTTTGATGCGTTTTGGCCAAGATGTAGGAGAACTACGTTCTTTCTTTGACAAATTAATATTTACCTTGATGTGAATCAACCCCTAGCTGTTAACATTGATTTCCTGTACAGTTTGACAGGCCGGTTGTACAAATTAGCGCAACCCTCATATGGGTCACGGATGTACACGTATGTGTGCATGTATCCGAATATTCGCAAAATAAGCGTGTAACTTTTTATAAGGGGTGCTATTTTTTAAAAGCAATTCTCAGAGCTTAAGTAACCATTCTGTCTCCTCAGAACTGTGTATGGAAACATAAAAGCATTTAGTGTGGGTGTATGTATGTAGGGGTACTGTTTGGGGTGTGGGAGGGGGGGTGAGAGGGAAGGGATTCTGGCAACTTATCCTAGGCCCGGATTCAAGTGGTATTATACAACACATTTTTTTTTGGGGGGGGGGGAGGATTTGATACTTCTACCCCTGAGCCCAGCTATTCCAAACAGTGCCCCCTGTATGTATGTTTGTGTGTGTGCTTTAGGGTGGGCAGGGGGATAAGCTTGTCATTAACAAACGATTTGATTCTATTAGTGATTTTGTGTACGTTTTTGTGACTATACCCTACTTTCGAGACATGAATGATTACTATAAATGACACAACACGAAATGCCTATTTTCCAGCCTGCTATATTTTTTTTTTAATCTTGTTCTCCTGCCGAGAACCTGACTGAAAACGTCAAGCGCCTGATTAGAAGCTGTCAAAGAGTTTTTGATACTGCAGGTCAAAATGCTGATTTAGAACGGGGATTTTAATGGAGAAAAATCGCATTTCCGTAGCAACGGAGCCCTGCCCTCATGTAAATAGCCTATAATCTGCCATTGGCTGGCGGGGCACTCATAAAATCTTCTGATACAGTAAAGGTGGAGTTAACAAATAATTATTTAAAGTGTTTTCTTTTTCCCTTTTTTTTTTCCCCAAAAGGAAACAAAACCACAGAAAAGCTACCAACTCAGAGTTCAGAGAAACTCGTGCGGAAGTTTAGTTTTGGGCTGTTAAGAGGAAAACGTTTACATTTTATTTATTTGGCACACTCTCTTTTTCCAAAGGGATGAACATTTTTTTTTTTGAGAAAGCAGGGTCAGACGGACCTTGGAGCAACTAGGGGTTAAGGGCCTTGCTCAGGGGCCCAATGGTGAAATCACTCTGCTGAGCCCGGGATTTTTACCAGCGAACTTCCGATCACAGGCCCAGCAGCCTACCCTGTTGAGTCACACACTGCCCCCACTACAAAACCACTATGAATAGTATTGCAGCTCTTCATGCAGTAGTCATGAACAATCTAGAAGACTGGATCTCTGACCTCCATTTTCAACGGGCTCACGACAACCCGACACGGCACTAAACGCCGGTCCTCCCTCTACCTTGTCCCCTCGCCCGGCATCAACGGTCCTCTTCTTGTGATGCCCCAACCCCCCCCCCCCCCCAGGAGAAGGCTTTCCAGTTCCATTAGGATGGACCTACCTCGACCCCACCCTGGACATCACCGCCGCGCTGACCCCGCCCACCACACTGTGGGGCATGATGGGGAATGATCCCCAAACCTGACTTCAGCTACGCGTACTAAGCGGGCCATAAGCGGCCCCCCCCCCCCCCCAGCCTGGCATGGAGAATACAGGACTGGTGCCGTGTATATTTTCACATAAACCAGCCGCTTGGAAAATTGGAAAAAATCTAAGCTCAGGTAACGGTGTGCAGTCAGCTCCGTGGCATATATTTTTTAACGAATTGGTCCACTCAAAAAATTATTTAAAAATATCTACGCCCTCAATACTTGATAGTATTTTTTGGTGTTTATGGCAGAGTGATGTACAGGGGAGAAAAAAAGACAGCAGAGTTCTTTATCTGTCGTGACTTGTTACGGTAACGTGCATGTTAGGGAGAGTAAGATGGTTCACTTCTTTTTGGTTGGTTCAGTTCAGTTTCTCTGTGGAAATCTGTCAGGGTTCAATAGAAGAGGCACAAAAGAATACCTCCCAAGACAGTGGATGTCCAGCTCTCAGTTCAAAATATTGTTCATTGCTCCTCTACATTCCTGTTTTTGTTTTCTGAATGTGTATATCTATACATGTGGTGAACTCTTCTAAAAATGTGTATTATGACAGACCGCAGAAGGGATGTGTGTCTGTATAGACGGTGACATTTTGTAACAGCTGGGACATTCCATGAAGCTCAGCACATTTTTTCCATTCTTTTAAGGCGAGACAGAGAGAGAGAGAGAGAGTGCACGAGAGGCGAAAGTGTGAAGTGAGCGATTTGTTTCAAATTGGGTATTTTTAATTGTGATTGAAGCAGCAGATTTCTTTGAACTCTAAGTTATGCATGGCAGTGTCTTTAGTGTAAAACAAATGGAAAAAACCCTAAAGTTTGGGAAATGAACTGAAATAAAATTGAAAAAAACCTCTAATCAATAACGTTTCAAAGGGGAGTTTCTTTCTACATTATAGCACGCTGTCCTATTTCATTGAAACCTCTTCTGAGTAGTGTGATATACAAGCATGAGTATACGCATGATTAAATTAGCAATGGTTTTATTACTACAAAAAACTCAGATGTCAAACACAGGACAACAGAAGCCTCTATAAGCTGACAATTTTTTCATGATTTCCATTTACACTTTTTGTTGCTCTCGGTGATGCTGAAAAAAAGATATTTATTCTTGTATAAATGTTTTTAAGATAGCTGAAATACATTAGTAGAATGTCTTGTATAAGAACACATTAAATTAATAATTTTATGTCACACATGCCATTCAATTTCTTAAAAGTCATTGTACAACACTTAAAAAAAATATGAAAAGACGGACAGATACTCTAAGGAAACAGATTGTGATATATGATGATAAAAAAAAGTTTGACACATTACATGATAGAAAATCAAAAGACAAAGACTACTATATTTACCCTGATAAAGTCCTATCCAGGAACTCATAGTTGTCAAATACACTTTCGCAGTATCCTTAACTTCCCAACTAAGTCCTAATTGCAAATTCCACCTTATGCACAGAATGTAGGCTTGGTGGCCTGAAGTGAAGACTTCAACTCAACATGGGTGAATTTTTGGCTGATTTGGGGGGGGGGGGGGTGAGGGTGGAGATTTCTTGCACACTTTTTTTTAGCACCATTTTACTCTTCATTTTTACAGTTTGAACCTTGCATTTCCAGGTTTTGATGCCTTGGCTAGTATTGAGGTCAACAATGGCTATGCTTTAAGCCAACTAACCACACTTTGAAGGTATGGAGAAAAAAAAAACCTCACCAATCATGGATTGGGTGGGGGTCAGAGTCACATGCTGGTCAGCTGGGTGGAAGTAATGACTCTCAGACTGAGAATGCCAGTTGTATTCTGGTCTTTCTTGCTCAGCTGCAGCTTCAACTGATCGTCTACCTCACCTTTGGTTTTAGGCAAGACCACCTGACCGATGAGCTCGTCCTGTATATCATTGCTGTTCCACACCTGGTGATTCAAATGATTACATTACAGAATTTTTCTCTTAACACAACTGTTTTCCAATTAATCTCATCAAGACCAACATATACTGTTAATTTACTTGCTGGATGCAAGGATGTATATCCTATAGCTTGTCTGTGCAACTAGCTATTTACTAAATACCTTGCCAAAGAGACCAATAACATTGAATGAGTGTTGGTTTGACATCCAAACACGCAAAGATTTGAACTTGTTCTAGGATGCTCTCACCTCGATAACAATTGGTTTGCTGGGTTTCTTTCTATAGAAGATGGCTGAGATGTTGAAGACTGGATCCACGGTGTCCTTAATGACTCTAGACTGGATGGTAAATCCCTCGCAGTGTATGATCAGATAGGAATCAATACCTACAGGCCCAGAAAGTCAAGAATGCACAAAAATCAAAAAGGCATGCTGTCTATTTATACCAATCACCCACTTGCCCATTTGCACCACCAATTTTGTTATGAGGGTCATCCATCTCACACGTAAGATTTTTATGAGAATGCGGGTGAAGGGGGGCACATAGCGTATCATTCTCAGAATTTGTATTCTTTTTTCATTTCCTTTTTCGGAGCTGCCTGGCTGGCATAGGCCCCGCCCACATTGCTTACCCAACATGCCTGTCCCACAAGCTTTCTCCAGAGTGGCAGCTCCCTGAACTGACCTTGGGTGCTCTCCTGGTTCTCCAGCCCCTCCACTCCCTCTATGTGGATATGTGTCACCACCTGGGGATAACCCAGAAAACCACTCCAGCATTTCACCTGGGGCTTGTCCTCCATCAGCTCCCTGTTAAGAGGGGGGAGACCAAGTGGGAAAGAGGAAAGAGGAATGAATACAGTTTTGGCTTCCCTCGAACAATTCACAGAATGACCAGTAAAAAAAAAAATCATACAGAAGGGCCAACCAGATCATTAGCCAGTGATATGTTTCGAATCTATGAGTGACAGGGATGCGAGCACTCTGTGGGCCAATCACCTTTCATCTGGGGCCAGGGCCCCTGTGGCCCCGCCCCAGTATATGCTCATTTCAAGTCAGCAGAAATTTGCCAGCTGTAATGTTTTGTCAGACTAATCACCTGCAGCTGCAATCGACGTTACTGAAGATTCTCAACATGAAGTCTCCCAGCACGCCTGGCGTCAACGTCGTTGGGATGATTATGTAGCGCCCCCTGGGAAGCACCATACGCAGGAAGACAGTGCGGGCATTCATGTAGACCGACTTCGCCACGATCTTCTGCGTCTTTATGTCATGGAGCCGATACTTCCTGTTAAGCTCAACCTGTAAAACAGACCAGTCACAACCATGTTCAGCTGCTTCCCTGTTGAGGGTGTTCTAAGGTTTATGCGGGTTATAGCTTTTATCCTGTTACAGTGTTTACCGATCATAACCGACTGGTTTTCCAAGGTCAAATGCGTAAAACAAACCAACAGCGTCTAATGAGTTGGTCCTTGTTTGTTCAGACCTTCAACCAGCAGATTGTTCAAAAGAAAGGATCAGGTAACCTAATGGCTGATGCGTGGTTTGTATTGCAAACTCAGAAAAGGTTTGTGTGGGGGGTGTTATGTGCCATAAGGTTTTGTTATGTGCCGCAAGGTTTTGTGGCTGCAGGCTTCAAAAATCCGGAGATTCATCGGATGCACCCAAGACTCCGCCTCAGTCCCAGTGGCGCTCGGCAGACGTTGTCATTTCCGGGATGCCCACAAAAAAGGACCGACGACGCAGAAACTATTCTCTGCTCTTTTGTTTGTGATATATTCGGATTTGCTTACTTGAGTATGAGCTTGGTTTGTTGTTCAGTTTTCTCACTTTCTCTTTGCCCCTGGTACCGTTGCTACTGTTCTTCGTATGACTGTCTGACCATTTTGCTCGAGGTAACGGCTACCATCAAGTCTAATCCCTGGTTTTGGCATATCGGGTGTGTTGGGTTACCGTGTATATAGTAGGGAGTGTCTGCCATTTTCTGTGCTCTGTTTCTTCTTGTATGTTTGGAAGGTAGGGTAAGTGATTGTCTTTTCGTTTCTTTTGTTTTCTATTATGGAAGGTTGGGTTCGTTTCGTTAGATTGTTTTGTTTGTTGTGTTGGCCAGGGTGACTCCTGAAGTCTCACACCATGGTGAACACTGTAAATGTGAGCCTGTTTTGTGCACTGTGCCCTTTCTTCCTGTATGCCACGCACGTCCTCCCTGTCACTCCCCAAACCCCTACACTAGGGCACATATTTGGGGTTATTTACGTCTAATAAGCAATTTGGCAAAAGCATTTTAGGGAAGTACAATAAAGTAGAACTTTTGTATAGCAATGGATTCGCTTTAAGTTCTCCTATCGCCATGGTTTATACCATTCTGTTTATTACTTAATCCTGCATCCTGCTGGTCTTACTTTAGCGACTCATACTGAGGTGAGAAAAAGGAGCAGAAGAACTTTTGTGAGCAGTGACAGCTGGCCAGTAGAGCGCCGCTCTTTTTGTGCCACGCCGGGCTTCCCAGGCCACCGTACCTTCAAGATGACGAAGCCGATGGTGAGGTTCTGCCCTTCGCCGACCGCTTTGAGAAGCCTCATGTCTCTCTGCTGCAGGGACACCAGAACTTCCTCATCCTCCTTCAGCAGGTCGAACATGTACTGCAGAGGACATGAAGTCAGCATGGACCTTCTCTACCACATCAAAAGAACCTTAAGAGGATATTACCATTCAATAATGGATTCCCTTGATTGACAGCATGACTGTCAATGTGACTTTGATGTCTTCTGATGAATAGACCCCATTTATTCTTATGTTTATTTGCTTTAATAAATGCTTGCGTTCTGACTCGTGGGACCCCGAGGTTTGGGGGCCTCCTACTGACCTCAAACAATCACCATAATAAGGGGGCAGAGGGACCCAAAGTGGCTTTTCATGTGGGACACGAGAAACAACAAACCCGGCCCTTGTGTGCATCTCTCCCCATACTTAAGGTCATACCTACAAGCAAAACAGTACAGCACTGAACACACAAGAACCCAGCAACCTCCTTGGAAAGACGAGAGTTTGGGCTCTTGGTCGATACCTGCGGGTTCTGCAGAAAGCTCTGTTGATGATTTGGACTCCCCCCACAACGGTTGAGGAGGGGATCATCGTGCTGGGTCCAGCTGCGGAAGTTGACAGCCTGCTTCCATGTCTTCTCTTGGCTCCCTGGTGATGTGCTGATAAGGCGGGACACCTCTGCGTTTGTGAAGTAGTGACACCAGTCTTCGAACGTCATCCTGTGGTACCAGGGAAATCCGTGAATTTCTGCATTTCCGATCTAAACAAATGGTGTCCAATCGTGGTTAATGACTGTTAGTTTGAGTCCTAGGAATGTAAATAGTACTTCACAGGGGCGATTCTAGGATTTTTTTAAAGTGGGGGGGCATAAGAGAGCCCTTGATTCATACAGAGGGGATAAGCTTATTAGCTAATGATATGTTTTGGATTGGTGAGTGACAAGAGAGGTGGCACTTCAAGGGACCAATCAGCTTTCAGCTGGGGGCAGTGGCCCTGCCCCAGTATACACCCCTGGAGGTGGATAAAACACCGTATAAACATTATCTGTAGCACAACATAATTCACAGGCACATATCCCATTTAAATTTAGGGCACAAACATTTTCTTCACAACCTGCTGCCCTTTGAGGACCAGTGTTGGTTACTCCTTGTTTCCAACAACAAAGACAGCACTGACCAGAACTCGCCATCGTCGTCCACAATGAGCCCTAAGGACTCCCGCTCCACAGACGTCATCTTCTTCCACTCCTCAGACCTGGGTCAAGTCAAAGACAGGGAGATGCTTAGAGGACAAGTGAGCGAGTGAAAAATGTTCTGAAGGCAGAATGAAAAATGATTGGTTCAGAGAGATAACCAATCAGATTGTAGAGCGGGCGGGACCAACCACTCAGATGTCTTGATCCTGCCTCATCTAGTTCCTTGGACCCACCTCATCTACAATCTGATTGGTTAACAGTCTAACCAATCATTTTTTGTTCTGCCCTCAGAACTTCATGAGTAGCACAGTGGCTCAAAGCTAAATAGTTTGTGGATCAAGAGGTTTCCAACTGAACATACAAAAGGATAACTTTTACATCCCTGAGAGAGCTAACTGCTGCACTGTCAGTGTCAGGGGCCAGTTTACATGGCCCCACTTAAAAAGTACCGCCATCCCAGTGTATTGACTGTTTGTGGCCAGCAGGGGGCCCTGAAACCTTGGGCTGTTGAGTGGCGGTAAAGATGTTGTAAATATGCAGCTATGGATTTGAGTTACAGGCTCCGAGAAGAGTGACTGGCTAGTGGATCATCCCACCTGTCGCTCCATGGGCCATTCCACTCCACCATCCCCCACGGGTTCTGCAGCCGGATCATGGAATTCTTGTTCTCACCCACCCGCATCTTCTTGATGGACGTCACCGCGTAGGCATGGCCTTTGACCAGGCCACACTCCATCTTGTGCTCCATCTCAGTCGGAGGAGCCTAGACAAGAGCATGGAGAAGCATGGAGAGGCATGGAGATGTCATGGAGAACTCATGGAGCACTATGGAGATCTCAAGGAGAACTCATGGAGAACCATGAAGGGCTCATGGAGGAGCATGTAGATCTCATGAAGAAAACTCATGGAGAAGCTTGTAGACACAAATGAGAAAATTTCCCACAAAGCAAATTCATAAATAATACTCGGACACCCCTAACCTCGACCCGTAACAGTCTGCTAGTTCGAAAGATAACATAAAAAGTTTATCATCACTTTCTAAACAAAACAGTACTGTACAGTACACTTTGCATGTCAAATTTTTGTGTCATTTCCTATCTAGACCTTTTTATACTGTATAATACACAAACCATCTAAATAAGGCCCCAAAGTTACTACTAAACACTCTGGGAGCACTACATTTTGGACTCATTACAAATGTAAAATGAATGGCTTACAAGTTTCCACAAGAAACACATGATTCCATGGTCACAGAGACAGCCAACACGTGAAGGTGGGTGGTAGCCAAGACAAACATGCACAGTGCACCCAAGCCAAGGTTCTTAATATTAAAGGTATACTATACACTCATGCTAACAAATATTATGTATCACTAATGTTTCTATATGACATGATTGTATGTGGGGTGGCACAGTAGTACAGTGCTTGGCACTGTTGCCTCACACCTTTGGGACCAGGGTTCAAGTCTCCGGCACGGTGTCATGTGCATGGAGTTTGCATGTTGATCGAGCGTGTTATGATGCCACGCGGCTTCCGCGGTGCGCTCACCTTGACGGAGGAGGTTATGATGCCATTCCTGTCGAACACCGTGGAGAGGGTCTCGAAGAGTCGGGTCCTCGTGGGCTCGTCGTTGGTATAGTTCCCCTCCACTAGGTCAACGTACTCTGTCGCACAGCCGGTGAAGTCCACCAGCGCGTCCCCCGTCAGACCGCCATCCAAGCATTCATAGCATAAGAACAGCCTGTGAGACATGGAGGGCCACAGATGGTCAAGAAACCTTTCAGGTGTGGTCAATATTCATGCCCCACCCCCAGTAAACCTCCAAAAAAGTCAACATTGCCCAATTGGGTCAGAAATGACCCACCCACTGCCCCTAAAGATCCATCATCTCCCGATGTGGCCAGCAGTTTTCATGCATTCCTAGTTGTTCAGTAAAGATTGAGATGAATGGAAGTCTGACTAAATTACACATTAAAGTGAGCTTCTTCAACCCCAACACCAGCATCACTCAAGCCTTGAGAACAAACACTATACAGACAAAAGTACTGGCATGCACTTCTCAGTCACTGAATTCAGGTGTTTCATTCAGACGATTTGCCACGGGTGTATAAAATCAATTGAGGCATGTAAATCAAATAAACTGGGCAATGTGCAATATTAATATCAATATCGCAAGTTACGCACACGCAATTCTCACATTACAAAGACCGCGATATCTGGGTTTAATCCAGCTTTGCATACCTTCGTACTATACAGACACAGTACCATGGCATTTTCATTGTTATTTTTCAATGCAGTTCTGGTATTAAAAATCTTGGTGATTTAAGTTTGCGCATGCGTAAGCGTTAGCGCGTGCGTAAGCGTTTGCGTGTGCGTAAGCGTTTGCGCTGCAAGTGCTGAGAAAAAGCCAGCCCTAACACGTTGTGGTGGCAAGGGGACGACGTACTTGGCGTAGGCCTTCTCCAGCAGGGCGCTCCAGAACTCTCTCTTGCTCTTGGAGTGACAATAGATGAGCTCCCCATTGACGGTTGGCAGCCGGTCGTCCACCACCACATCCAACCACTCGCCAAAGATCCAGAAGCGGAAGTGGAAGATGCCAGCATCCTTATCGGAACTGATGTCCCAATCCTGCTCCTTCCAATCAGGAATTACCTAAGATATTCATCAAAGATGCAAGTATAAAAGATTTGTGAGCTGTCTTGGTGTAACTTGATGACACGTCCAGCATCATTCGACTCTATAGTTGATTTATATGTGATAGTTATTCATCTCCATTCCAACCAGTCACATGAAAAATACACAACTGCAGTTAAAACGGGGCCACTTTTGGAGACCCGCACCTGCACAGTACAGCACCACACCCGCCCGTGCACCCATGATTATTTCAAAGTTAAATCCGCACCCACCCGGGCCCGTTAACATTCTGCCCGTTACCCGCCCGTACCCGTGATAAATTACACACAATTATTTTTTCTATGCACCTCTCAACGTGACAAGCGCTACGCCTACATGAATTTTGAATT
>JAODJU010000063.1:2653398-2676197 GCA_026776725.1 Gnathonemus echidnorhynchus
AACACGACGACACGCTTCAGCAAGGATTCAGACGTGTATGTGAATGTTTGTCGAGGCGGTTATCTAATGGTGCGTTCATTTTTCTCTCTGAACTCTGATTCTGAGTTGTGACATCACGGCCGACAATCTCCCGTTCGAGCTACCACACCTCGGAACAAACATGGCTGCCTTTTTTTCCCCAAAACAGGTGCCCACCTTGTCCCACAGGTCGGGTTTCAGTACTAGGCAGGAGCAGGCAGCCACAAACCAGCAGTTTCCCACTGCACCCTGGTTCAGGTCATGGGAGCTTATTCCATCAACAAACAGACGAGGCTCATCGCAGATTTCCTGGTGGGAAAACAATCAGGCATCATTATGAGTCACACTATGAGTAACACACTCATTACCAAGTTTATCATATTTACAAATATCAGTTATGATTGAAATACAGGCATTTTTGGTATTTTTGTCCAGTTACTTTACATTAACTGCATTATTAGCGTTAATAAACATCAATAGCAAACATTTTATGATGATAAACATTATACTTGGATGTTTGTTATTGATGTATATTAAAGCTGTTACGGTATGTTAAAGTATACTTACATGCTGCTTATGAATGTTCTATGAATGCATTATGAAGGTGCACTGAATGTTCTATGCATTATGAAGGTGCAGACAATGTAAAGCATTTCCAAAAAATCCTACATTTCAGTGATATCTGATGTTTATAAATATGATAAACTTGGTAATGGGTTGTTCTTACATTTTTATTTATGTATCAGAAGCTTTCGTCCACATCGTCGGTGTTAAGGTCCTTGCTCACCAGGCAGAGTGTCCTGAGATGCTAAGCCAGATACTGTCCCCCCCTCCCCCCCTATAAGAATATATTTAAAACATTTTTGGTAAAAAGGCCTCAAAAAACCTCTCAGGAAACTTTCCAAGTATGATCATTATATGCGAACTCGAAATGCTCACTGAATGCACATTGTCCTTACAAATTAGTTCCTTTGTTCTCAAGTATAATAAAACTTCCTTAACATGTGACTAGAACTCACCAATGGCTTAATGGCTTTTCCTCTCAGAAGAGGCTGGGGAATTACAGCCAGAAAGCACCTAGAGACTCAGAGCAATTTTCTACCCTCAAGCTATGCGCAAGCTAACTGAATGCTCCGAATAGCTATCATACCGGGTTACGCGCTTTATACTATTTCAGCATATTCCTCCTCCTGATCATTGCTTTATTTTTAGTGCGTTATTTTACTTGTTATTTAAATCTTGGTTATCTATATGAGGTGCGCTAGTGGTCGAGTCAAAAAATACATAGGTGTATTGTGTGGTTGCTGGAATTTATTTACCTTTGTATAGTATCATTTTTTGCGCTCAAAAGAGAAATAAGTAACAATCTATGAAGCAGGTGGAAAAATCAAAAAGGCTACAATCATGCACAGGGTATGTATTGGTGATGCGACAAATAAAGCTTGAGACTTCAGATCATTTTCACACTTCTTTGTGTCACGGTCTTTATCAGGAATGCTTCCTCCACCTTCTGCAGCTGAAGTCAGGCCAAGCAATCAACGCACTAGCAACGCACTAGCAATGCGCTAGCAATATGTTAGCAACACGCTAGCAACATGTTAGCAACACGCTAGCAACATGTTAGCAACACGCTAGCAACACACTAGCAATATGTTAGTGGGAATCAGCAGCACTATATAGCATGTAACCGCCATGTAACAGTCATTGTCACAAAGCACTTTACATATAACCAGCCCAAACCCCACCAAGCAAGCCTGAGGTGACAGTGACAAGGAAAAACTCCCTCTAGCAGGAAGAAACCTTGGCAGGAACCTAGACAGGGACGGGGACCCCATCCTCCTCTGGGCGACCGGGGAGCATGAAACTGTATTGACATTGACATTAAATACAGTACTGTGCAAAAATCTTAGGTAGCCTAAGAAAATTATGTTTAAATGTTCTTCATATTGGTGTAAAACTATGATATTACGTCTGTCAAAGTATGTTAGCCCTCTACTAAAATCAGCCCATTATTTCCAGCCTCGACCACCCGCACAGCTCGTATAGCTAATGAATAGATAATTGACTTTTTACCTAATTAAGTGAATTAATTAAATGAGCTGGTAGTAAAATTTAATAAATACATGGAATGGCTGAAGTGCCCCTGAGGAGAGGTTTGGGAAGCAGAGTGGTGTTCGTCTAGCCATCCGAATGTTTACATTCCAACCCAGGGAAGGAATGAAAATATTCTGGGGGGGGGTGCACATACAGAATTGAGAACTACTGTACTACAGTAACCACCTGAAACACCCAGCTTTGTGATCTGGTGTAACAGATTAATGAAGGTGCACAGCAATGCTATGCAGACTGGTGGATGATCAAACCAAGACTTTTTGAGGATGCAAAATATTATGCTTTTTCCCCTTTTCTTGTATACTGCATTATCATTACTGTTTGTACTAATACTAATACTCTGTTTTTCTAATACCTGTACAAAGTGAATGAGTATACAAATAAGAAATGATTCTCCAAGAGGCACAAAGTAAAAAAAAAATAAAAATAAAAAATCATTGGGGCCAACAGGGGACCTCCAAACTTCAGGGGCCCCATGCAAATGAGTGGCTTTAACACCAAAGCTAGAATCACCCCAAAGTCCTGCATGTTCTGTCACCACTGGGAGTAATATACAAATCCTGTTCCACCTTACCCTTGGCCTTAGCCATTTGACGGCTCCAGGAGGTGACTTTTTAATGAACAGCGAAGAATCTTCAGCTGGGAATTCTGGGTCTTCAAAGAGCTTGCCGTCGTTCAGGCATGCAGCTTTCAGCTGAGAATACTCCTGGTTCTTGTACGGAGTGATTGACTGGGACATCTCTCTGGCTGTACTCATCACGCTGCTTAGGAGGTGAAAGGAGACAGCAGCAGACCTCTATGGACTGTTTATACATCATTACCATATCCCATGCAGCTCTGCATATTTTGAATCCATAATTATTTCTTCTAGGACATTTTAAGCATTATTATCCATGCAAGCAGTTAAAAACAGACAAACAAACAAAACACATACACATGACTCAATTCATCAACAGCAAAAAACAAGTAGCAACACTCAGATCAACACCCTGAAGGTGTCCCAGGGTGGTTCTGCTATGGTAATCACTTGAATTTGTCCAGGGAAACACCCAACTTTGTGACTTGTTGCCCAAATGACACTAATAACAGTGTTTGGCACAACATCGACATAGCCCAGAATGCATTGAAATTTAAAGGTTTTGTGTAAGAGGATCAATCTATCTCCCGTAGCTCTCCAAAAAGCCCATACCCCCCCCCCCCCTCTACTATCATATCCGGGTGACGCCGCCCCGTTGCATGAGTAACGCAGCGTTTAATGCGGGCATGCAAACTGAGCTTAGCCTGACAAAGCGGAAGGTACGTGTCACAAAAACGTCGTTGTAGCTTCTGAACAGCACACGTGGGTAACGAGGGAGAGGTATGGGGCGGCAACAAAACACCGACAAGTAGCAACACTTCCAGAACTGATATGAACTGGCGATCATGTTTAAAGTAAATTTAATAGATATATAGGTATCAAAATATGAGCTAATTACGTATGATATTGTCTATTAAGTACATTGTTCAGACATCTAAGGTACTCTTCATGTTATTTTACAGTTTTCTTTACTGTTCTTACCTTTTTAGATATCTCTTTGAGAGATTCCTGGATATTGAAGCACACCTCTTTGAAGTACAAGTCTTGTAAAAAAAAAAAAAAATCAAAGCCGTACGAACAGAGACAGCAGTCCCTTCCCCAGTAAGACCAGTGTCCCCAACACGTCACCTCAAAGCGTGAGCATGAAACTCCCGAGTGCTCCGTGTGCCAAATGGGCCTGTCAGTTTTGTTTTAACCAGCTCCCCTCCCCTGCAGAAAACCAGTCCATCCAGTCCAACCACAATAAGCTACCTTTATGTTTGCCATGCGTTCCGTAACGTTTTCGCTTTGCGCGCTTTGCGGAGACGCACACTATCGCCGCAGTCTGCGTTACTGAATTACTGTACATAGGGGATTAAATGAAGGAAAGGGGACTATTGCAGCATCGCAGGCTATAGGCATTCTCAAAGAGGAATTCCCCCTTTGCTCCACATGCTAGTATCAGCTCTCTTTGAACATGCCATTATGTTCAGCCAAGAATAATAATAATACTAATAATTAACCGATATAGGTTGATGGGTTGACAAACTGCTTCCAGGAATTTCATTTCATTCTCCCAGCGAGGTCGACATAATTTCCATCTAGGGATTCTGATAAGTGGAAGCCGTAATCAAGGCTTTCTAAGAAGGGAACATCCATTGAAGTATACTGAAATACACCTAAACCATAGATTAATGTTTTCGTGCAGCAGAACCTCCGCCAAAACTGGCATGCCTATGCAGATGGGTATGAACCATGTTCCTCAAACGTAATCCGGCAACTATGGCCAGGTGTTTCCAGGGGGCGCTAATGAGCATGTGACCGTGCTACTATCTTAAATACATGCCCATTGGCTGGTGATGATGCAATGGGAGTGACAGCTGAACAACCACGTCATCCTTCTTGTAAGTCAGTTGGAATTTGCCATGTAATTAATTTGCTGTGGCGTGGTTCAACAAAGGAGAGGATTAAACGCAAATAAGGGGAAACGGCGTAATCATCTTGAGAAAACCTTTGAAACTGCCCTGCCTTAGGTGAAATGCCAGGCTGCATCAGTAAGACGTGGGTTACGTTTGACACAAACCTCTTACTTACATTAACTTACAAAACTTCACTTTTGCGGATTAGCCGCATTTTTGTCAGTATATGAATCTTAATTTCTATTAAGGTGTGCGGATTATTATTAACAAACCAACAGCATGGGACCGAGATTAAAAAAAGACTAAGACTGAGGTTAAAAATCGAAGCGCTATTCTTGATCCCGAACTTACATTTAAATCACACATTGACAGTGTCGTGAATTAGACTGCATGTCGCCTTTCGCCTCAGAAATATAGCTTGTGTAAAACCATTTCTTAACCTGGAAGATGCTAACAAGCTGGCTCATGCTTTTGTTTTCTCACACAACTATCTAAAATACCATCAAAAGATTAAATCGTGTCTAAAATGCAGCAGCAAGAGTATTTACTCGTACTAGAACTCAGCATATTACCCCTGTTTTAGCAAGACTCCGTTAGTTACCTGTTTCTCTTAGAATTGACCTTAAGAAACTTTTATTGGTATTTAAAGCTTTAAATGGACAAGCACCTTCATATAATTCAGCGTCTGACTGAATATGTTCCAGATAGGTCCTTAAGATCATAAAACGCTTGCTTGTTAAACACCCCGAAAGTAAAACACAAGAAATAAGGGGGGGCAGCTTTTTGCTTTTATTCACCAAAGATTTGGAACAACCTGCCTTTAGATGTTCGTCAGGCCTCTTCTCTTAGTCTTTTAAAAAGCAGCTGAAAACAAAAAATAAAATAAAAATTTAACCCTGGCTTTTAGATAGCTTTCACTGCGTTATATTCATGTATTTTTTATTTTTACTTGTACCTTATCTTAATATGATTTCCTGATGTCTGATTGGGTTCTTATTTGATTATCATTTGTCTTGATTCTATTTTGTTCTCATTCTTTTTGATTTATTATTTATTTGCACTCTCTGTAAAGCACTTTGAGCTGCATTCAGATGTATGAAAGGTGATATTATTATTATTATTATTATTATTATTATTATTATTATTGCTGTTATTGTTTCCTTTGTTTCGATTAGTGTTCTAAGTAGTTCGCAGAGGTGCTCGGGCACGCAGGTGAAAACCACCTACATGCTGGAAAAATGTGTCTTCCCTCTGTGTGTTTGGGTCCATTCAAGTTAAGAAAGAAAAAGTAGTTAATTAAATCAGGGTTTGATTTTGAAAAAATACATTGTAATAAATTCTCGATGAACACCTGGAAAACCAGACCGGTGGCTTTAAAAAAAATGACTTTACGAAAGAAACTAGGTATCGAAATAGCTCAAGAATTAAAGTAATTAAAAGCTTGAGTCAAGCGGAAGCCAAAACTGCATGTTACTTAAATCTCGGCTCAACTATGGCGTGTTAACTGGAAGCTTTTATTCTTTGAATAGCAGTTCTGAATATCCGCCAGCCTTGCTGGTTTGTATTGAGTTTAACAGTTATTTACATTCCTTTTCTTGTATAGGTGGAGCGGAGATTAATATTTTCCGGGTTAATTCACACCTCTAGTAATTCCACATGCAACCACCAGATGGACCCCTTCCTCAGAAGTCGCTGTAAGATTAGGCGATTTACAGTTCAATCTTCTGTCCAATTTTTATAGAGGCAATTTTGCCAGCTAAACCGGCATACTCATCTCCTGCATGCAAAAAATCAGACTCACAAACCATAACTGACAATTCAAAACACATATATTAAAATGTCTGTGCACAGGGCCACAATGAGTAAATAGGATCAAGTCATTACATTATCATGGAGTCTCACTGAGTCATCAGTATTTTTCATTTTTTACCCATACTGTGTGTTTCCGTGTTTTCTCTGCCATCTGGAACTACCCATACAGCACATTGTGATGGATTGTTTGCTGAAATTCACTACACCAACAAAAATTTGATCACTTGATGTGCATCCCGGCCAAAAATGCAAAATGGGCAGGTGCTTACCCACCCCCATCCCCGCCCCCGTCCCTGCCATAGAGGTACATTTGGAGAAACCTGAAAGTATGTGAAATTTTCCAGGTTTGTCTAATCAAATTTAACGGGATCTGTGTGAATTCTTTTTCTTTGTGATCTTCAAAATAAAGTAAGTAAATGTAGGCTATAGGTCTACTGTAGTGCTTTACAGCTCTCCTGTTTTACATGGAATTCAGTAACGCTGTTACGGTGTTTTTAAAAAATACATATATTTTTTTTATTTTTATTAAAAAATTACATATATCGGCCACAACTCAACATTAAATATAACTCACTCATTTTATTTCAGTCTGAAATTCAAGTCTCACCCATTAATTTTATGATCCCCTGTAAATCCTTCCGCACAAACTATTCAGATTATGTCTTTATAGCAGGGGTGGGCAATCTTATCCAGGATGAGCAGGTGTGTATGCAAGATTTCGCTGCAGCTTCTTAATTAGATTAATAATTAGAGGACTGATTGGCTGAAGAGTCCTCACACTTAGGTTTGAACAGTTAACCCCGAGGTTATCCCAAAAACCTGCATACCCACCGGCTCTCTGCCTACCTCTGTCGTTTTCGTCATGGGTTCGCCGATATGAGTATACAGGGTAAAGGTCAGAGGAAGAAAAATAAAGGATTAAATACACTGGATTTAGTTATTTTAGTGACAGGCACTTTAAATGCCAATATATAGCCATTAGCACTACTGATTACGTATTACGTATCGCTTCTCATTTTTAGTTTAATTAGCACATGTAGCGTAGAAGATCGATGCACTTCCCCGGCAGTTTTATGCAGCGCCTGTAGGGGGCTACGTAACATCACGCTTTTAAATCTGTTTTATTCGTCTGCCGAACCCTGTCAGGAAGGATGATTTAGGAGTGTTGAAATACACGAATTTATAACCCACTTTGTTAGCTGGAAAGCAAATTAGGAGAACATTCTATCGGGCTCCAAGGCACGACAGCGGAGTCGCATACGATCTTCTTATGCAGACCACATTACATTTGTATCGCCGAGCACCTATGTACCCAGTTTTGTTGATTATACTATTACCGATTAACTATATACTTACTATACAGCAGTAGATATGCAGGAGGCAATAATTTAATTATATATATGGCAAATTAAAAATGTTCCGTAAAATGCATTAAAAAATAAAGGCGTACGTAAAATTAGTCCATTATCATATAGATAGATCCTCAAATAAATATCGTAAACCATGGGTTATTAAGCATTTCTTTCATTTAGTTGTCAAAATCAACGAAACTCTATCCACAGTTTTTGAGACCGGCGTCCAAATACAGCAATTCAATCTCCTTCCAGCAGAGGGCCCCATATGTGGTTCTTCATTTTGGCTTTCATGAACACAGAAACAGATTGCAATTAGAAACACGCAAGAACGTATGGCAACACAACGAGACACAACACAACAAGGGGCTGAATTCGTAGTCAGATTTATTGGTTTCAATGTTACAACACACCCTGCCAATGTACATTGAGATGAAAACAGATTTTGAATGATTTTGCATGGGCGACAGGTTAAAATATCCCTCTTCAGTTACTATCATGCAAAAAAAGACGTTTCAACACATTTTGTAATGCAGCATACTGTATTTTTCATAACACAGTCGGAGCATTTTAGCATAACTTCCGCTTACAACAAAGAATTGGTTTTCCCTCTTACATACGTTAGCGCAAACTTTAGGAACATTCACAGAAAGACATTAATTCAAATACAGTCCCCATTTCTGGTTCTGGAGTAGCGTACAAACGGTTGACTGTTTACAAATTGGCACTTGGTTAAAAAATAAAGGTTTCAAAACCGGATAGCTTCCGTAAAAAAGACCAAAATGAACCCTACAACTGTGACCATGCAGTCATGAGATGCAAATCTGCAACTGGACTGTTTCAAAGGTTTCATTCTTTAAAAAGAGGAACTAAGAAGATCGTAAATCAATAAAAAGAATCAATTGTTTGCACACAACACATTTCTACTCTATAAAACCATCTACTTCCTAACTTACGGTACTTACTAAGACTACATACCAGGATTATACCTGCTTGCTTTAAAAAGTCAATAGTAAAAATGTATATATACAAATTGAATGACAAAATGACGGTATGAAAAAATAGCATATGAATTTTTCACCACACAGAACAGGAGGAGCAGAAATACATTTTAAAGAGCTTCAGACACCCAGTCCGACTTGTCTTGAAATGGCGACACTCAGGGCAAATATATAAAATACAACCATCACCGACCACTGTGCCTTGAAATCACACAATTTCAAAACTGTCTTTGAGTTTGATATAAAAAAGCAGTTTTATAAAATTAAAAACCCGATGGAAAAAGTTTCGTACAAAATGTGCTCAAGCATTTGTCACATTGTTGAACGTTGCTAAATAACAGATGTGTATCAAAACGCCACTTGCGGATGTATAACGCTAATATACAGTCTTTCAGTTGACGGTTAGGTGCTGATATTTCTCTTTGAAGCGAAAAGGAGCGGAGGAAATATGGTCCTGGGTACTGAAACAGCGTCCTGTTTTGTGCTTAGTGTATTCATATTCCAGTAACAATACGAACTTTGGTATCAGATCCTAAACCTTTAAAGAGTGTGTTTAATATTCGGTGCGAGATTATAATTTCTTTAAATATCTCAAGTATTTGTTGACCATTCTAAATCGATAAAAAGTTAAATAGTAAAGCTGTTATTGAATAAGTGTATTTTTGGTCATTATAAATGACTATATATTGTTCCAGATAAACTCTAGGTCGCATAAATATTTTATAACGAAGAAGAAAAAGAAGGTTTCATTTACTACAATATTACCTATATTAGCCATCAGAAGTAATTCGATAAAATGTTCCGGAACAGGACCTTATGGACGGCCAGTAAAAGGCAATTTTGGCCACCGACTCTGGTTCCTCTTAAGTTTGATCGTCCTGTGTGTCTAACAGGGTAAAAATTCATATTCGCTGCTATTTTTTCCGCTTTCGCGATGAGATGCATGCAAAGGGGAAGGTGGGGGGGGGGTGTACCCCTCAGGATTCGGACCGTGGCGCAATGAGCAATGCGGGTTATTTACAAGTGCACGTCACTACCCTGTTAAGAACGGATTCGCTGCATTTCTCAGGATGGCCCTGCAATCAGCGCGCGCGACCATGTCCCCACTCCCAAGATTCTATTTCCAGCCCTTGAACTGGGCTGTTTGTCTATACCGTGGCTGGCACCTGGAAGTGCAGTCGTCAATGCTTCATCAGGTTTTACCAAAACAGACGCACAACTGAACGTCTACATTAACTAAGCACTACTAAGTCAAACCTGATAGTAAGAAAAAAAAAACGAAATTTCACGGCTTAATGGACCGGAACATTATTAAATTGCTTAGGGGATTCCAATATACACGTACATATGTATATAGGCCTATAGACTAAAACACAGATATGTAATGTTTGCAAGGTATCTTAGCCCCCATCGATTACTGAACATTTCTGAATTATCTAAACATTTTTTTTTTTAGTAATTTTGTGCTCATTGATTTTAATGGCATTAAACAGAAAAGGCGACAGTTAAAATGACCTATCTACACTGTTCTCGCAGGTATTCTGCATTAGGGTTATATTGGAGAGAGAAGCACATTAATACAATCTATTAAAATATTTGGCTTTTTTGCCAAATAAGGACTGCTTGGCTTGTATGATGCTATAGATTTCTCTTATGTCAGTTGCATTTTTTTTTTTTTCAAATTGGCTCCGATACCCTCAGTAAACGTGAAAGGTGTTGTTTAACCTTAGAAGAATATTGAGCCGTTTTCATGCCAAAAACTATTTAAATGGATAAAGGGGAGAAAGAGTATTCCATAAAGGAATAGTCTTTCTTTTTCCGATAACTCATTTCCACCTGCCTTAAATACCTTTGATCAACAAAGGCAAACCGGGCAGTCACGTCAGCATGATTAATTCCCCGAGCCTTTCTGTTTATACTGGAAATCAGTGTTTGCCATTGACATGGATGTCCGCGTTGCCATGGCGAGGATGAAATGCCTATGAGGTCATGGACAGAATAGCAATACGGGAGTTTTTTTTTTCTTTTGTTGATTCGTTTCTAGAGATACGCTCTGCATATCCCCACGTGTCGTACGTTCTAAGAGCTAATCGGGATAGGTACCAGCGGTCCTTTAGTCTATTGCCATAGCAACTGCGTTTTTTTAAGGAGAGATGCAGTCCCCCCCACGCCCGCCTTCAAAATAACAGCGAAACCCAAGGTCGCAGCTCGACCGTGGCCGATGAGTTGAAATGGGACTCATGACGTGAGCTTACTGTAGTGAACATGGATGCTGAAGGGCCGATAGGGGGAGGGCGGGCAGAGTTTAAGAATCCCCCCTCCCCCTCCAAAAAACGGACATATGCTGCAAAGGATAGGGGGTTCACTTGACATTCAGCAGAAGATGTACGCAGCAGTGGGGGTTATATACAGAATCGGGCACTGAACCAGGCAGAGAGGTGGCATGGATGCGGGTGCCGGCTGTGAGGGGAATCAGCTTCGACACAAGGCAAGGATGACCGCAGTCCCGGACGAAAAAACACCTAGAAACTAGTCATCAGAGAAGAAGGCTTGACACGCCTGTTTATTACTTATCAAAAGACAAAAAAACATCGAAAAAAGGCACCATTATAGGTGAGGGGCCGCGTCGTATGCTGGAGACGGCTTGGCCCATTCTAACTGGCGTCCGACGAAGGTCACGTGGTGGAGAGAGCGAGCGCGATAATAAGAACTACAGGTCAAAGGTACAAAAAAAGATGCCATTTCCAGAGACATCCGCTTCACGGAGCGTTCTGCACGTTAGAAAATGTGGCCAGCTGCTGTGGCAGTCAGACTGAGCTCGGGGTTTGTTTATGTGGGGTATAACGGGGATGCCAGGCGGGCTGGCACCGCACTGAGGAGTGGCTGTTTTCCCATACAAGCTAGGAAAGGGACGCTGTGATGGTAAACGCCCGTATTGTTCATCTTCTTCCTCTCATGTGGCAACACATAACGTTACGCGAAAATATCCAGAACATTCCAGAAGAGAGGTAACTTTGTGAAGAAAGAAAATTAGCTGTTATCTTGAGGCTAATGGTATCTTAGCGCCTGTCAAGTAGCCTAGTTGACGTGTTAACAGCGACACCTTAAGCCAGCCCTGGGTAACTACACCCCTCACAAAAAAAGTTCACGATTAAAAACTCAGCTGTGACTCGCAAGATTTAGATCGAAATCAGGTTTATCTAATCATTCAGAAAATACATTTTGAAAAAGATTTCCCGCAAAAGAACTGCAAAGACAAAAAACGTGACCACCGTGTTTCAATGCGTTTTGTTTTAAATCCACGCTGATGTTTTCAGCGTGCAGAACGAGCGGGGAGCTCCGCGTTAACGTCACCAGTGCATATGCGCGGCATACACACACGGTACAAAATAAAACCGTGAGTCATAAAGGTAAAAAGGGCTTTATGAGGGAATTTTTAAACAAGGAAAGAACATGCCAGTATTAACAAAGGCTAGGCAGGGATAGCATTTATCGGGGGGGGGTTCAAGGGGTGAGGCATGGAGGTGTCCGACGGGGGGAGGGGGGGGGTGCAATCAGGAATGATGAGCACCAAAGATACCTCTGCGACTGGCGGGTCGTGTGTATTTGGGACAGGGGGGCGCGGGTGACCGCGGTAATACCAGATTACATAGAGTCTCCCAGGGAGTCGTCATCATCCAGGGAGAGGGGAAGGTACAGGTCCTGTGACAGGGAAGAGAGAAGGAGGGCTGAGGTTATTCCTCAGAGCATCTCTAGGGGGCGTTGTTTTTCCATCCCAGGATTAGAGCGTCAGTGGGTTAGAAGTCATCATTTAAATTTTAGCCATTAGCTGTTAAGGCTGAAATTAAATGGTTTCAAACTAAATCAAATCAAAGTGTGTTTATCAATTGCACAACAATGCTGTATAGAATTTCCATGGGTGCTCCCTATAGTAAAGTAATAATAATTAAAATAAACAAATAAAACGGAAATAAAGAAATGTGAAAATTGTCCCTTACTAATAGCCTGATCAGCTATTGAACAGCCTCACTGACTGAGGGTAGATGATACAGCAGCATGCATAAGGTGGCTTATAATATATATTACACCCCTATATACGTATAAATGCCCACAGAGATACTGATGCCTGTAGTCTGGGCTTCGTCAACAGCCAACTTGGGCCAATTTCTGAGGGGGCGGGTATTCTATGATCCGTCTCTCATCTGCCACTGTCACGGCTACAGGGAAGCCTTGAGTTGTGACTGACATGAAAATGAGACAGGATTCAAGTGAATGAATACAGGAAACACCCAAGAAGGAAAAAAAAAAGCAAAAAGTGAACCAAAAAAAAATGTGGGAAAATAAGACAAAATCATAATGAATGAGTTCAGGATTTCAACAGTTTAGAGCTTAGATGAAAGAATCAGGTAGATTTTAATAGTCTACCTACTGATCAGCATATGCATGTTGGTAATTTCCATTGTATGTTTTTAAATGCATCTTTTTAAATAGCACATTTTCTGATCAGTAGTGCATTAAGTTTCTAATTGCTTCCTACATCTGTTTACCCATTAGGCAAGCTTGGATTGGATATGAGGGGTAGTCTCTCATTTATGCTGACCTGCAGAGACAGGGAGGGGACACGGCTAGCGAGGCTGACCGATTCGGCTCGGGGGGGCGCCACACTGACGCCAAAGAACAGAGCTCGCACGGCACTTCAAACAGTAGGGCTTGTGGTATAAGTGGGGGGGCACAGCAGTCGCTTTGCTGGGGAGACCCCAACATTGTGCTAAGAAGGTGTGGGAGACAGAGAGGGAGGTACCTTGTGCTTGCGGAGGCTGCCAGGGCTGGTAGGTGTGGAGATGGGAGACTGCTTGGAGATAGGGGTGGACAGCTGGCTGCTGGAACCCGTCCCATTGGCTGAGCAAGGAAATAGAGACAGGTGATTGGTTGAGACTGCCACATTCTGAGCTCTGGGCCCTCATCTTACGTAGTTATTCCCCCTCTATTTGAAGGGCACTTAGAGGCAACTCCCCCCCCCAGCACTGGTAGGTTGCTAGGATACTAAAGGAAACTGTTTACATCCGAAAGCAGCGTGATTGTTGGTGCGGAGGCCTTCAAACGGCTCGTTGTAGTTTTTCTGAAGAGCTGTTCCAGGGGAGTTTCCCAGCAATGGCCGGGAGTGGATGGGGTGCATCTTTGTAACCAATGTGATGAATAAAAGCTTCCCAAAATCCTTACTAAAGTACTGGTAGGATTGGATGCATCCCTGATTTATTCACTTCCTGCGAATACACTTTGGGTTTTTTTTCCAAAATAGAGAGAAATGCTTGGCCCTACTGAAATTCAGAAAAAAATGCAGGGAGGACAGAAAAAAAAGATGTTCATAAATTTAAACCGTACCGCAAACATCTGCAGGGGAAGACACATTTTCACCTCTGGTCCCGGAAGGTCTGTAAATCCCTAACGAAACGCACAGCTTGGCGTGTTTCACGTTTTCTGCCACCGGGAACGGTGCCACTTTCAGCGACAGACACCCCCAGCCGTGAGCTTGTCTGTATTCGTCCGCTGGAGATTTTCCCAACTGGTGCACACTCCATCCCACACCCCCCCCCCCCATGGAAATATCCACCATTAAAAAAAAAGAAAAAAAAAGTCACCAAAAACAGGGGGAAAATTAAATTGGCAGAAAGGATGGAGAAATAAACAAAGAAATGACACTCAACCGAACAGAAAACAAGGTTTATTCAACTTGAAAGAAAAGCCACGCAACTGAAGGATGGATATACAATCATGGGTAACAAAAACAGGTTAAAATCATAGCATGCAGATTTCGATGTGAAAACATATATATGTAAAGTGCAGACTCCGTGTTGTAGGAGCGTCATTCAGCCATGGGTCTTCACACCTATGTACAAAGCCCAGCTCTCCCTCTCTCGTCCTGTACACCCGAGTCATTATTTTTAACGAATTGAGCTCAATATATTTCATCTGTTAGCGGTGACCCTGACTGCCTCTTAGATCCCACTATTACCATTTTAAAAACGACATTTTCTCCAGCATTTAGAAAGCATTTCATTATGCAAATTAGAGAATATTTGATGAGCCAAAATTCAATCACTACAAAATATTTATTCTTGTTATCTAATCTTTTTATTATAGCATATTTATTTAACATAGTAGTGCTATTAAAAATTGTAATGAGAATTAATAATGATTTTCTTCTAAATTGACTTCCGGTTTATCTTCTGAGCCCTGTCACATGATCTCTGTGTTAAGCTGGTCCCTTCTCACAAAAGTCCTGTATCCCACAATCCTCTCTGTGTTTGTAAGAGGCCCTGTCATGTGACCTCGGTGATACCAGAGCAGCTGTCTTTGCCAGCTTGAGCTGGACGGGGGCCGATTCCGCAGCACTCTGCCACCGCCGGGTGCCTTGCTGGCCTGGGGTGACGGCCTCACACTACAGACGTCACATGACCTGGATGCTAAATGTCGAGGCGGAGCTGAGATCTGGGTCCACATGAGCGAAGGTCGTTCCCTCCACGTGTGTGTGTGAGGACTCTCTCCAAACCATTTAAACAGTTAGCAGATTTCATTCTGCCACCCAGTACAGTGGCAGCCGGGACACAAAGTGACCTCTGCCTCTGTAAACCGAACAGGCCCAGGCGGGGGCACTTCCTGTCCTACACCCCCTGCCCAGCCCTGGCACTCCAACCAGCCCCACATACAAGAAAAACAGCCAAAGCAAAAACATGATTCTGACAGGGACGGTTTGTCTCTCTTTTCCTGGGTACAAACCCAATGTCCTGAAAAAGTTCCGGGTCATTACTCCTGTTTCATCTGTTATGTACTTATTTATTTCGCTTAATTAAAACACATTAATCTTGTCCGGCTGTATGACAGACAAGAACCAGATTTGGCAGCTTTGTTCGCTTTTACTCTGCTATTGGGCTACTACACGGTTTACGGTACTCATTTGGTACGGCACCAAGATGGCGCTGGATTTATCTGGCCCTCAGACAGCCTCCTGCAAGGGTGGGAAATGGTGAACAAATGCTTTCAAAAGGAGCCATCATTAATTAAAATAAAACCAAGAGGAGGGAAGATTTCAAATGACGCACAGAGATGCAGATACAGATTAAAAAATCAAAATAAATCACAGAGGGGATATAAAGATTATCAAAGAATGTCCATTGGAGTCAAACCAAAGTCAGACAACAAGATGATCATCAAATATCCTATTGCACAGATATAAGGGTGCATATGGACAAAGCTGGGGTGGGCAGAGTCGAAAGGGGGCGGGGGTCCCATCGGGGCTGTGTGTGGGGGGTAAGTCAGGGCAAGATGATCTCACTCGATTCAGCGGGCGACTTGCTGCGGCGGGCGGGTCCCGGACTCTTGGTGGAGTTCCGCTGGGCACCGCCTTTGGTGTTCCCCTTCATCACCCTGCACTCTGTGCACGCACACACGGAGACACACAGAGAGGACAGCGGTTAGCACACATACACAGAAATACATGGAGCGGTTAGCGCACGCATACACAGAAACAGAGAGCGGTTAGCGGTTAGCACACATACACGAAAACACAGAGAGTGGTTAGCACACACAATCACAGAAACACAGAGAGGTTAGCGGTTAGCACAAATACACGGAAAAACATAAAGGAGAGCGGTTAGCACACATGGATACACAGAGAGGACAGTGGTTAGCGGTTAGCACACATACACAGAAACAGAACGGTTCGCGCACATAGACATGCAGAGAGAAGAGAATGGTTAGCGGTTAGCACACATAGAGACAGAAATAGAGAGAAGAGGAATTAGCGGTTAGTGCATACACACAGAGAGGAAAGCAGTTATCGGTTAGCACTCACAGAGAAAAATACAGAGAGGAGAGTGTTTAGCAGTTAGCACGCACACACAGAAACACACAAAGAGGAGATCGGTTAGTGGTTAGCGACAGGTAATCCAACCCAGACGGCTCAGGCGACCGAGGTTAATTAGCTATGAGCTCAGCTGGAACAGAACCCAGAGCTGCAATTTGGAAACCGCCTTCACAGAATTTATTTTGTTACTGTGTTTTAATTATTTCGGCCTGAGATTCCACGTTTGGCCCCCGATGAGGTAATCTCCTGTCAACACACATGTTTGGTAGGCTGCCTGCTGTCTGGTGCCCCATCTTGGCAGCAGCCATGCATGTCTCATAGGCGAGTTGCCTAGCAACTCCTGATAAATGCCTTTAAAAAAGGGTGTCTTTCGTTTGGCGCCCTCTGGTGGAGAAGCACATCTTCCATTTCGCTGCTGGGATAACTCCCAATTACAATCCATGGGTCGTGTGAATCCCAAAGTATGAGATATAAGTTCCTACTCTTAAAGGAGGCCCAGTTTTCGCCCCTCAGCCTGCAGCGAGGTCCGTCCATTAACGCGTCGGAATAGGAGTAAGAGCCCCCCAGGGAGGAAGTAAGGCAGCTTGTCCCCAAAGAAGCCGCAGACTGGAGAGACGTCAAACACACCGACATTAACAGGCATTGAGGCAGCGACACGGAAACCTCAGATTAAATCAGCATACGGCCCGGCAGTGATGTCATGCCCCGTAACCGGATTAATCCCGACTGCTGTCCTTTCTGAAAGGCCACGGTGGAAAAAGTTAAACGTGGATGACGGTTAATAGTAATACGAGAATAACTATCAGCACGAAACGTCATTAAGGATGACATACTCGAATCTTATGGCATCTACGACCTATGACAACTGAAAGTGTTTCTCGAGGATGGTTGATTAGTAAAATACGTCATTAACTCTACGCAGAGCTTACTGCGTTTAACAGAAAGCTGGGTGTTTTCCGAAGTACAAAGAGTTTGGTCCTGTGAAGCCCATTGTGTCAGGTATAATATTTCACCCGCTACAAGGCACCTGGTTGTCATTTTGGGTCGTTTAAATCACCTGGATGTGTCGTGCCCGATTCCACTGGTTGACGGTGGCTCCCAGAGACGTCAGTCTCATCCACATCGTGTCACTTAAAGCTCCAGCCAGACAGGTCATCTCTTCACTCCCTGACCCCCCCCCCCCCTTTCACAGAGTTACTCGTCTACATGGGATAGATTTCAGCTGACCCGGCTTATGACTGTGATAACCACCTGCTTCCCAGGCAGAGATTTGATTACAGGAGAACTGGCACTGAACAGTATTGACCATATTGTTTAATTAATCTGTCACATCCTCTGTACAGTACTGGAGTCACAGAGTCCCTGGGGAGCTGGGTTCCTGACCCCAAGGGCACTGGCTCTGGGGTCCTGAATAGGAGTAACATCCCATATGGATATTGGCTCCTTAAATGTATACAGGGTACCTAGAGGGATATGCAGCGGGGGTGTTTACCAGCCACTCAAACTATGAATTTGCATGGGGCCTCTGAGGTTGGGCGCCCCCTGTTGGCTGCAAACAACCACCATACTAAATGTTAAATAAATGAGTTCCTTATTTAAGAGATGTTACAGCAGCATGTTCTGCTAGCCGGCTAGCTAGATACAGTTTTCTGAGTCTACTCCCTACTATTTATGTGATTTTTGGGGCACAGAAGTGACAGAGACAACATATATTTGACCGTCCCCCCACTTCCCCCCCCAGATGCAGCCAATTTATTCAGCTGTCAGTTCAGTGTAGCACAGCCATGAACTCGGGTCTGAGTCTTATCCACTTCACACGGAGACTGACTTGACCTAAACCTGTCACTATGGCAATTAATGAGTCCACCCTCTTTCCCTCCAAACTACCCCCACCCCACAATCCCTGCCAGCCCAAACAGCTTCCATCACCCCCACCAGGTTGTGGAGCGAAATTTATTTGTCACACATCAAACTATCTGTGTTACACAGAACCACTCAAGTTTGTATGAGACACACAGACGGTCCCACCCAAACTCTCTCTCTCACACACACGCACACACACACACACACAGGTTTGCAATTATATCTTTGTGGGGACTCTCCTTTCATTTCTATCGGGAAGATTCTAATCACAACATGACGACCTTAACCCCTACCCAGCCCTAACCTTAACCATAAGTAACCAAACAAAATGAGATTTTTGGCATTTTTACTTTTTCGATTGCATTTCTGGACACCTGAAAAATTGTCCCCACAACGTCAAGATATAACAGGTTTTTATCACATCGTGGGGAGACATTTGGTCCCCACAACACAATATAAACATAGTCCACACACACACACACACAATCAACCCTGGTCAGCTTACCAGATAAACACACAGCAACCTTACACTCAGCGATGGACAGAATTTAATTTCTGGGGAAAAAATGTCCAGTGATTCAAAGACATTTTATTTAACACTAAATGTCTCTGATTATTCAATGTTACATTTAAAAAATCCTTATAGGAAAATTACTCTTTAAGTGATCTACCTCTTGAAAGGAATCTTGCATGTTCACAAAAAAAAAAATATGTTTCCTAAAGATGGCAAAAATGAAAACCTTCAGATGCAACGGTCATTAAAATCTCAGACTGATTAAACTGTTTAAAGAAATTTATATATTAAACCGGACAATTTGAAGCAGGGGTGCTGCTAGACATTTTGGGGCCTGTGAAAGCATATCATACTGCGCCCCCCAGCCCAGACCAATCCAATTAGGTACCATAATTATCCCAATTTTCTCCTCCTTTAAGATGCCCCTAGTTCAGAGCACATAAAATTAATACTTGGAGTGGGACGTACCGGAGTGTGAATGTTATGCTAATAAACCGTTAGCATAAATTTTTCAGTCACGGTGAGCGGCCAGGGACACGGTGCTGGTCGTTCACACCGGAGCTCAGAGTCAACAAACAGATGCCACTGACACCACAGCCTCACCATTCTCGTCCAGCGAAAAGTCGTCCTGGGCGTAGCGGAACTTCTCAGGGCCGCAGGCGATGAAGACGTCGTCGTCTCCGAAGAAGTCCTGAAGGCAAGTGACCTGCGAGTGGGAGAGGGGAAGCTGTCTTCAAACACGCACATTTTTTTTTAGCTCTAACCTGGTTGCCCAATCTGTGTAACTACCCAGTTCAATATCTTTTAGACTGGCAGACAGACATGAGAATGTTGAGGCATCGAGCATAGGGTTACGCCAGCCTGTGTAAATATCATACCACAGGCGCAAATGCCAGTGATCAGCCTGCATGAAGGGGTTTTAGACTAAATCTGGGTACACACCAAGCCACGGCAAAAAAACATTAGTGCCACCCAAGACCCACAACTGATCAGCTCATGTCGATTGTGAAAATTTGCACTGCAGCTCTCAACAGCCAAAAATTGACTTGCCGCATTCCAGGATTAAATGCAAAGGAACAAACGCAAGAGTCCTGAAAGACCTTTGACACAATCAATATTTTCTCTGCTCCAGGTACAGCCCCAGAGAGGCCGCTGACAAACCCACTGGCACAAGAGGCATGAGGGTAACTCACAGAACCGAGCTCACAGCCACACTGCAGCGTAGCTATACATAATGCTACTAGATTACAGTGACTGAACCGCAGATATAAGGAATCCAGATTATCAAAGTTTCACCACTAAATCAGATGCAGATATAAGGAATCCAGATTATCAATCAAATATTTACTTGTGAATATCAACCCCGACCCAAACATTATCTGGAGGACTAACCCCAACTCAAACATTACCAAGATGATTAACCCTAACATTATCCAGATGACCAACCCCATCCCAGACATTATCCAGAAGATTAATCCAAACCAAAAATTACTCAGATGACTAAACCTAATGTTACTGAAATGACTAACCCAAACATTTTTGACTGCAGCAGGCAGCTTGCTCAGAAACTCCTGTCTCTCCATGAGTCACATAGGTTTCAGGGTGGGGCCACTGACCTTTATCTGACAACTCCCATACCAGTATTTAATGCAGGAGCAGGAGGTACATAATCATACCCCCCCCCATCCCCGCTGAGGGAACAGACAAACATATCAAGATGTGCCAATATAAAGACTCCCATCCGCATTAAAAATCCATTTACATAAAGGGGGCCCTTACCCGTTCATCCATTAGCTTAACAATGGGGGCGTTTGTCCCCTTTTACAAAAATGTTTTTGTAAGCTCAAGGATGCTCGTGTCCTTGAGGATGGTTAACAGCACGGACTGGGGGCGAGGGGGGGGGGGGGTGATGTCCATTTTAGCGCTGTACTTCTGGAACCGAACGGTCCGATGTCAGAACTTAATGAGTCGGACTAACTGTGCAATATGGTGGCCTGTTTAGATCTGAAAGACTAAACACCACACATACAGAGAAGGAGAAAACGCAGTGATGGCGAGAAAACGGCAGACAGTGTCACACGGGGATGATGAAGACGACCAGTGACCCCTCCCGTGTGACGAGCTTCTACCAAACCCCACAAAACATTTATTGCTGTGGAAATGTGCAGTAATGTCCTTCTGTTGTTCCCTCCCCCCCCACACACACACCCCCACAGACAGAGTTGAAACATGACACCCTAGGGGAATATACATATTCATTGATTCAGGTTAGTGCCGGCAAATAAATAAATAAAAACAACAGATCATGTAAAGAACAGTTAGTGTTGACAAATTTTGTCCCCTGGTCACCACACACAAGATTCGGGCTGAAAAAAAAAAAATGCAGACCCGAACTTTACAATGCTGAGGTGAACGCCAGGTCCTGGTCTTCAGGAAGAAGTAGGATATGTCACACACAGTGATTCAGATAGATGGCTTCACTGAGCCGAGGCTGGAAGTGGCCCCAGAGCGGCTCAAATACCAGCTCCTCCCAGATTCAGAGATAACTGCTTTTGCTCTCCTTCCACATCTGCAGCCCCTGGGGGTCTGCAGGACAAGCCATCAATCCTGGAGCATTTCTGGAGACTTAGCAGCACAGCGGGGAGCAACTGAAACCACGAAAGAGGCCATTTTATGCAATTCCATCAGTCGCTGCCACGCTGGTCTTCATGGTGCATCTTAGACGACCAAAGGTTGATGGTGATGGTGTGTTTTGGGTGGGTAGAGATTCTCTCTGCCTTACCAAATACAGTCGCCACCACATAACAACGTTTTGGTCAACGACAGACAGCATATACGACAGTGGTCCCCTAATATTATAACGGAGCTGAAGAATGCATATCGCCTAGCGACATTGAAGCCGTCGTAATGTTGTAACGTAACGCATTACTCGCGTTTGTGGCGAAGCTGGTGGAAACAAACTTACGGTACTTCATAATGATAACAAACACACATGTTACTGATATATATATGTACTATACCGTACGTTTTATCACCGTTTTAGAGTGTATTCTATCTGCTTATAATTTTGTCCACTTTCTTCAGTATTTCTGTTCTCTCATATTACCTTAGAATTACCCTAAAACCCGTGGGGTCATCAGAGTTTACGCTTTACATTTACAGCATTTATAGCTTTATACCGTGGAAGTACCACTCTGTACCTTGGCAATGGCACTGAACGCTTCGAAAGCACTTAGCTAACCCCGCAAAGCTTCTGGAAACTTCTTCCCAACGGCAACTGAGTGAACAGGAGGTGTCCCGGGGCTTGGCCTGGGGTTCGACCCGAGGCTGGCAAGCAGCAAAGCCAAGCGCCTTTGTTCCTTGCCCGGGACTTAATCCCATCCCCACTAAGCCCATCGCTGCGGTTTCATTTTGGGGGGGGGTTGCTGCTTCGGCCCAGACTGTTTATCTTCCTGCTGTACGTTCGGAGCACCAATGGAAGGTCAACATGGAACCCAGTATTTTTGTGCTGGGAACAGGGAGATTTGCGTTGTTAAATTGTTTTTAAATGGTCGTGATGCTATTAAGTCGAGCATGAACGCTGTAATAAAACGCGGCTTTTCAGGAATTCCTATTGTGTGTAATCCTCACATTAGCCTCCATAATCACCCCCCCGAGCCAATACAAAAAAAAGGATGTTTGCGACTAATCTCATTACAGTATGACCTGCTGACTCCCAGTCAGGCAGCTGACATAGTTGGGCGGGGGGGGGGGGTGACTATACCCCCCCCCCCCCCCCCCCCCCCCCG
>JAODJU010000063.1:2685567-2696282 GCA_026776725.1 Gnathonemus echidnorhynchus
CGCTCAGCACCCCCCAGTCTGTGCCGCATCTGCTTCTCATTAGTAACCCCCCCCCAACATGACCAAATAACCAAAAACCCCTCCCCCCACCACACCTCAGGGTTCACGGCTGCATTTTGCTGACCACAACAAAGAAAAAAATGCACAGCCACGCCCTACCCTGGACCCCACCCCAGCGAATCAGCTTATCCATCAAAGGGTCGGACCTCGTTTGACGACGGCGGCCTGGGGAGGGTTCCCCGATGTTGGGCTTTATCAGAGCGTGCCAGACCCGGGGATTAGATTGCACTGGACCGTGTCGGGGCGAGGGTGTGGTCAGCCACTGCCCGGCCCCCCCGTTGTCTCTGGCTAGTCAGCTTTTAGCAAACACCAGCCACAAGAAAGGGCAAGAGTGCATGCCTTTCATTTCCTTAGAGGAAATCTACTTTCAGCACCCCCCCCCTCGCTCCCCAGCTCCATGTGGAGCTTCCACAGCACATGGCCTGGCAACAGCCACGCTCCCAGTCCCGCTTTCTCCCAGTTTCCCTTAATGCGGCACTGCGAGCCGTGTTTCCATAACAACATCCACGACTCCCTACTAATCCGACTCCGGCTTCCACCTTTGTGGAGAACCAACACGGAAAAGCCAGGTATTTTTTTCTGCCACCCCTACTTATCACTATCAACTGCACATGTTTTAATGCTAAAATCTTGTATATACATACATTATAGTACAATTTAAAAAGACCAAATATTAAAACAAAAGAAAGCGCTGAATGAGTAAGGTATGCTGTGTACCAAAAGCTGAAGCTTCCACAGCAATGCGGATCCTGAGTTAATTAAGCAATTACCTTCCCATCGCGCCTAGGGTCGTCTAGAACAACAGCGGGCGGGTCTAACTAGATATTACTTTGCCATCCATGCCTAGAATCTCAGCCTAGACACGGCGAGGAGTGATTAGTAGATCACACTTGGCTGGTACGTCAGTGATGAAGGGTCTTCTACCTGCTGATGTTTCATGAAAACATCGCCATAAAAGTCTGATGGAAAGACATCGGCCACAGGAAGCCACAGAGGGAAGCTGATCCTTTGCTTCTTCATGCCACTCTAAGGCATCAGCAGGCATCTCCATCACGTAGAGCCCATTGAATGCGGCGGCGAGACTGTCCCATTTCAACCGCTTGATGTGGAGCAGAGGGAGGGGGGCATCCATATGGTGACTCAGCCTTGTAAAACAACCCTCAGCTCAGCCACATCTGAGGCTGTCAATTCCCCCACAAAACCCTCCTCACAATTGACTCGAGACCGAAAGTTCACAGGGCTCAGTGACTGAGCGCTTCGGTGCAGCTATTTGCACAAAGCCGTTTTGCCAGAAATATCTACCCGTATCAAGGAATAAAAACTTCAAGGTATTCCAGCTAGCAGTACCAGTCGAAGCCCATGTAGCACCCTAGGCATGGTTCACCACCGGCGCCCCCTGTCTGAGAAAAAGAGAAATTGGCTTGCTAAGTCAGCGCCCCCTTAGAAAGTGGCACCTTATGTCACCTAATGGGGTGACTGTTATTGCTAGTTATCATGGATAATACTGCTTGTATAGTTCTTTAATACATCAAGCAAATGCACATAATTCTATTTTATACTGTTTGCAGGCTGTGTATGACTCCCGTAACCTGCAGGGCCCACTGTGTCAGTCCACTCAAACATTTCAATCCCAAATCAGTAATTGAGAGCCATTAGTATTCGTCACCTGGTCCCATCACTCAAGGACGCCTTAACATGCTTAAAACCAGGACACCACCTGTCAGGGCCTCTAATGACGGGCGTCTGAATGAACGGTCGAGGTCACGGACCAGCGAAGCCTCTTTAAACACAGCAACCTGTGTCTGAGTGGCCTGAAAAAAATGCCCCAAAAAGACGAGCCGCTCTTCAAATGGCCAATAACATGTTTGTTTGTGCGACGGGCACCGACCCCCGAAGCAGCTTTAACAGCTTACGCAACTCGACATTTACCGAAGCGATTCAGGCTAAGTACCGAGGCTGACGGAGGCGCCAGCTATGACCCTCTTGGGTTTTCAGCTTTTTATTCATCCGGTTGAGTCCCTTATAACTGATGAAAAAATACCAAACACATGATTCACTCTTGAGTCCAGCTTCAACGTATATGTAGAACAGCAAAGTGGGACAACAAGATGTGGCCTATTTCGGGCTACGGCCGGTACCTCCGGAGTTTCTGGATATGCCACAGGTCTGGCGTCCGCCTCCAGCTACTTAAATGGTGACCTCTGGGATACTACTGTAAACCTTACAAATCATAACTGTGTTATGGTGGCTCCTGAGATTATGAGAGCCTCAGAAATATGAGTCCGCCTACTATTTACATTTACATTTTTGCAGACACTTTTATCCAAAGTGACATTCAGGGTCAGACACTCCCTAAAGTAACCTTGGGTTAGGGGCCTTGTTCAAGGGCCAAAATGTGAATTTGCTCTGCCAATCCTGGGATTTAACCCTAACCCTAACCCTAACCCTAACCTTAACCCCATCACGGTGCTTCTCAGAAGGTTCCTTCAGCAAAATATGAAGACAGCATAACATCTCTGAAATGTCACGGGCCTCAAGCAGCCGACACTTGTTGGGACGTCTGATTTTCCAGAAGCATGATGACTCCTGCCCCTAATTCGTCAGTTTAGTCTGAAGGTCGCTCGGAGACAGCTGGTGGTCGGGGGGGGGGGAGCCCAAAGTTCCCCGCTTTGCCGCACCCCGACAGCTGCTGACGCTACGCGGAGACCCCGGCGAGTGCCAAGCGGTGCCAACCGTGCCTGCAGCTGTCGACCATGTGATCACACCCCCACGCCACCCAAAAAAGGGCACCACCTACAGACATCGACCAAGGCTGCTTCCAATCCTGTCTAGAGGTGATATCCAGGCAGCACAGCCTACCCATTACCAACACATCCTAAGCAGATCCTGGAAGACAAAATAAAGAATCTTATCTTCCATTTGCACAGGCGGACGAGGTTGGGTAATTCCTGTGCAGGGATCATTCAACTGGCTCATGACATACAGATAACATCACAAACATGAGCATCATGGACTTGGACAAGCGCAGGGCATGTCTGTATGCTCAGTAAAAAAAATATAGTGTATATGTGTACCAAGAGATTTTTAATAAAGAAAATGGTGCTGAAATAATAAAGTGAGTTAAACTGTCAGAGGCCATGATTGCTGCAAGTCACCATATCTAATTAGTTTTTACTGCAAGGACAAATCACTGTGTTGTGTACATATGAATCAGCATTTCCATAGTTGTCAAATAAATGCGTGCCCTGCAAAAGGATTCCCATGATTATTTTTATGGATGCTGTTGCATCCAACTTGACAGATTCTTAGGAACGTCGCTATTGTCACTTGATGCCGTGTACTCCACTCAGATCCTGCCTTATGACTTTGTTTACATGCATACTGTGTATAGGTGGATTTTGCCTGAAACTGGACAGTAATCTTCAAAGCTGTGCACATTTTCTGGACTAACTGAAGATGTAGAAAGAAACAGGCGTGGTGATTGGCCATATGACCATAGAAATGAACCTCAAACAAAGTCCAAGTCTTTCTATTTACCAGACGTGGATAGTTCAGGTCCAGAAAGTACAAAGCCAGACCAAGATTTTGTTTCAATCAACCTGTTGAGTACTCTACAACTTTGCAGATGGTTTTAACAAGTTTAGGGGAATTGTACTGGGAAGAATCTACTTCAGTGTTTCTCAAACCAGTCCGCAGGGATCTCTAGACAGTCTACGTTTTGCTCCCTCCCAACTCACAGGGAATTGGGAGATAGCAAAAACGTGGACCGTCTTGGGTTCCCCAAGGACTGGTTTGTGAAGCACTGACTTAGTGTGAAGCAACTCAGGACAGATTGGGTTCCTACTCTACCTGCTTGCCGTCCAGAGTGTAGATCCTTTTGACGACGCCGCTCTCCAGCTTAATGGCCTCGGTGATGTCGTTGAGCACCTGCTCAAAGGAGTGCGCCGTCTTCTTGTTCAGCAGCACGCGCACGGCCTTGCGCGGCTTCACGCCACTACGCATCACCGTCACCAGCTTGGGCCGCACAAATTCCTTGCTCTCCTTTAAGTCGCTGTTGCTCTTGGAGCTGGTCATTGACTGCAGGTTCTTCTGGCTGGCTGAGGCCTTGACGTTGACGGACCAGTTGGGATTGACGTTCTTGGTGTAGTCCACCTTCTTGTAGTAGTTCTCGGAGGCACAGACGTAGCTCTCACCTACGAATTGAAACAGCAGAAGTTGCAATATAGAACACAGGCAAAAATACCAAAAACTACTGTGGTCCTGAAAATACCAAAAATTCTCATCCTCCATATCCAGATGAGGTCTGTTGTGCTTTCAGCCAGGTTCTCCAAAGGGGGATCAGTAGAAAAAAAGATTATTACCTGGCATATCAGTCTGTACACCAGCAGAGGTGGAAATATCAAGTCCAGAAAGTAAAAATCCAGACCAAGATTTTGTTTCAACCAACCAGTTGAGTACACTGTGCCTATGACTCTTTACATTTTGGAGTGACTGGTAGAGGTTTGGTGCAGGGAGCAGAAATGTGCAAAAAATATACCAAACCAAGCTAACAAGAATTCTGAAGGGTAGCACACCTAACACGTGCACAAAATTTCCCATCAAGTCCAAGCCCCAGCTCTCCAGCTCCTTCCCAGGTGGGGTTTGGGTCATCAAGCTCAGAGAACACTGTGTCCCCTTTAATGGACATGTCCTTTATACCTTGACGACACAATGGCAAGTTGGGAACCTCATTAGCAGTCACTAATTAGGACACCAAGCTCCTGCTGTAGAGATTCAGCCATGTTTGTCTGCCTGCGCTGACAACCCCTGGTTGGTCTTTCCATGTTCATTACACGAGGTCTCCTCGCCCATGCTGACCTACTAAGCCGGTATTACAGAGAACCTCACTTATATCGACATTTACATTCAGCCGCTTAACTGCTCTCATCTAAAGCCATGCGATACAGCCCGATATTTTACTGGAGCAATTCAGGTCAGATACCTGCCCAAGGGTACCTCAGCAGGGCCCCTCCAGAGACTTGCAGCAACTACCTTAAATGCTCCAAATGACACATGGCAGAGTTTATTTTTAACCATCACCAGCTCAATAAAAGCCAACTAGCTGCGGCATCTCAAGAGGTGTGGGCACAAACAGGTTGTTTTACAGGAGATAATCCTTAAGACAACAACTCTACTTATCTCTGCCAGCTGAAGATCAGGCTTTATTTTTGCATGTGTGGGACTTAGCATGGTGTGTGGGTTTGGCCCTGATGCAAAGTGAGATAAGTTCGAGACAGCGCCAATTATCAAGAATAAACGACATACCAAATCAACTCGAAAATGTTAATCAGTCACAGAATATATTCATCATCGTATCATTAGACAAAAATTCTGTTACTGGCAAGAAAGACAATTTATGTGGAGCAGACTAAGATGTCATGTTTTGAATAGACCTCGAGTGTACAGTAACTGAGGTACCTTGAATATTAGTGCATCATGGGTGGAGAATTGCGATGGAGCTCCCAGCTGCTTCACTGAACCATCACTCAGGTAGGATGCTCCTCACAGAGTTACAGGAGAAAAGGTGACATCTGGGTGCTTTGTGTAACATTACAAACCATATTTCAGATATCTGAAATGAACACCTTTTCTCCTCACAATGTACAAACGCTACATTTGTTTTTCCTAACACCTCCCAGAGATGTGAAATGTTCCTGGAGGTTTATATCAGGCATGTTTCCTCAATACAAAATGACTGCAAGATGCTGTTCTCGCACAAACAGAGAGGGGTGGGAATTACACACAAGTCTAGGAGTGGATCGAGCTCCACACAGGAGATCAAGAAGAGCAGACTGAGAAAGCAGAGCTGCGAGGTATCCACACATTTTGGGACTGAAGACACGCAGGTAAAACACTTCATGAATGACTGAAGGACGTCTCCTCAAAGCATAGAGACAGGACAATGCCCCCTTTAGCTCCTCCCCTTGGCGAAACCCTAGGTTCAGCTACATAATATGATGTCAACAGTGTTGGGCATTTCAGGTGCTGAAGCTATAAATCCAGACCAAGATTTTGTTTCTGCCAACCAGTTGAGCATAAAAGTCACAGTCACAGAGTACTCAACTAGTTGATGGAACCAAAATCTTGGTCTGGATTTGTAGATTCTGGACCTGAAATGCCCAACACTGGATGCCAACATGCTCACATTCATCATTTGGAGCCAGTTACAGAGTGAAGGGTTTCCCACACATTCTCTCCATTATAAAGCATCTGTGGGTATCTGCCTGGGCAATCTGCTGGATTCGGGAGCCCTGACATAGCATAAAAAGGCCATACAGTCATAAGAAATCATGACTGTGCCCCGAGTAACTTAGCCTTAAATGACTGAAGTGGACCTGCATGACTGCTGGGCCTCACTGATCGGTCGGCACCCCAGGCCTTTCGGACCGCTGCAGGAAGTAGCTATGGAAGCTATGTTCCGTTTGTCCTCCATTCCCCCGACTCTCCCTCACCACTCCCACACTCCTTTCATCAATTTCCAGCTTCCCGTGACCCGAGGTGTCAGAGGCAGAATAACGCAGGGAGTATTAATCAACTCCGCCCTTCGCGTGCCACGGCAATGCCGTAGCAAGGCGTTGTAATGGAGTACCGAGTTAATTAATCACCGAGAAGAGGTTGATCAGTTGGGTTGTTGAACCCTACGATTCTCACACTGTGACCTTCCCCCACTGCCTTTTCTTGGTCGCTAAGACTCCCCCTTGGTGCTCAAATGGAGGACAGCATCACGTAAATGTCGCAAAGCAGGGACAGTGGTTATCTCGTCCATCCCCTTCACCCCCGAGCGGTCGTCTTTGCAATTCTTCTGAAAAGGGTTCTTGACCCACACTAATCCATTCTTGTGTTTTCATGCATCAGAGCAAATGATGATCTGATAGGGTGGGGCGGGGAGTGGGGGGGGGGGTGACGGGCATGAGGCTCAATTAAGACGGGTGCTGTGGGTAATTGAAAAAACACCGGTGGGGGGGACAGATGGTATAGCGGGGAGGCTGAGCAAACATGGGCAGGGGGGTCAAACAAGTCAGGAGGAAGAATTGAATTAGAGGCTTGCAGAGAGGTATCAAAGTGCCATCCCGATTGGGGAAGGGGGGGCACTTTGTCTCTGAAGGGACAGCAACCAGGCTGGGGATAATCCAGTCATCTCACTGCATCCCGTTCTCCACAAGCGCCAGTTTTTTCATCCTTTCTTCTGTCCTTTTCTCGTTTCTGATCTTATCCTCCTCTTAATACCCCTTTCTTATCAATTTTTGTCCAACCATGCCTCCCCCCTTCATTCCCAACAGCTGGACCTATGAAACAATACCTCAAAACCAGAGCAGCTGATGAAAGATGATATCAGCAGGGCAGGGGGTTAAGGACTTGGACCTTTCAGTATTTGCCGAGGGGTGAAAGAGTACATGCATCATTCTTGTCATCCATCAAATAAAATTTTATTAAAGTCACACCAGCAAGGACAGCAGTAGGCCGGGTCGGTGTCTGATCATCAAGGGAATTATCACCTTTTCATTATCCTGGGCTAATCGAACCATCATGAAAGCAATCATCCCCTCTGCGTCGGAGCCTTGGGCACAAAGGCACTGGGATTCTCCAGAGCATTCAAAGTATGTACGTCACACCTGAAGCATGCTGATGGAGCCCGATTGAGCAGTGAGCACCAGGGCGGCGATCCACAGATTGGACGGGATGATGCATGAGACCGGTGGCACCAGGACCAGCTGCCCCGGGCCGGGTCGGGAAGTTGCCAGGTTTTGCACAGTCCTCTCATTGCATATGGCCAGGTACCCAAAGGGATATGGGATATCAAAGCACCATAAAGTAGGACAAGAGCCCCAAAGGAGGGCATCAACTCGAATGACACCACCTGTATCCTGCAGACATAGTGAGTGGGGTTGAGGCACTGTTTACATAGCACGGGGAGACATCTGATACCAGAGAAGCCGTCCCATCGAGATGCCGGAGGCAGCCGGATCACGCGTTGCTGTTCCCGCAGCCGATTAAGGGACTGGGTGCCGACTTCACTGCCAGCTGTGCTTTCTAAAACCATCCAGTGCTCGTTCTGGGCCCACGCCAGATTATCTCCAGTCGCTGGGTGGCAGAAATGTAGCAGCTGAACAGCTGGCTGGCCTCAACGCAGCCAGGAGGCTCAGATAACGGCACAGCATCGCTCTGCAAGTCACCTCTCACATGCCGTAGACGGCAAAAAGGTGGAGCGCACGACAGACCCGCACAGAAAATCTGGGAGTTCTGTTACGAATTCCCAATAAGATTATATTTTGGCTGCATTTACTCAGCTTGAGCTTGTCTGCAGGCTAAGGGCCTTCGGAGGCCCCAGGTCTGATAAAATGCCTCGTCTGAGATGCTGCTGTTTGACCTTCAAATACCCAACGAGGACCAAAAACCGCCAGACCATCAAGGGCATCCAGATACAGAGCATCTCTGACAGAATCCCGCAGGCAATCAAGGGAATTGCGGAGAACATAAACTATTGTTAGCAGCACCATCCTTTGCTGATGACAAACGAAAACCTTAAAGACCGAGTCAGAAGGAAGAACGTTTTGGAAGAACAGGGTCTGTATGGTGTCGACATGTGGTGATCAACTTGACGTTACTGAATAAAAATATAAATCATAATTCTATAATGCTCAAACTAATCTTGAATGAGGAATCAGTACTATCAATACGGTCAATAAATCATATACTTCTTAGCCTCACCCACAAATTCAGATACAATCCAGACAAACAAACAAACAAATCAATAAATAAATAGATGGGGGTCACCCCAAGAGCTGGGGGCCAAGGACCCATGGACTGAGGCTGGGGCTTGAATCTTGTGATCACAGGCACAGGGGCTTAGCCCACTGAACCACTCTCCACCCCCCAAGGTGACTGTTTACCTACTAATTTTTCCACCAAAAAAAACAACACTGTGTAGTGTAAATTCTTAAATGTGAATTTAATCACTGTTTTCAGCCTATAGAGTAAAGGGTGAGGCCATAGGCAGTTTTCAGAAGAACAATACTGGAACAGAGATAGCTGGGGCAGCAGTTTTCTCAAACAAAGAGAGCATCTTTTTATCATCAACTGAGAATAAAAAAAAACATGGATGTAGGATGCTGGGTAGATGGTCTGCAGAGAATAAGGTAAGAGAGAAGTAGAGAAGATGAGTGAGGTGTGAGAATATCAAGGAGTGAGAGGCTTCCTTGTGGTCAGCCAGAGTGACCCGCTGGTTGTTTACACTCAGGCGGTGTTGGGCTGCTCTCTCACTCTAATCCTCTGCACTAGGGCCCGTCGGTGGCCAGCTGCTCCGGTGGCTGGTCCGACTCACGACTAAATCTACCGGCCTTTGTGCCGCTTAAAGGAAAGAGACCTGCTTACATTCAAAACCCTGTGAAGCCTAACAAACCCCCCCCCACCCCCCTGAGGTGACTTGGTGTGCTTGGCTTTGAGCACAGAGTAAACAGCACTTGACGCCAACAAACCCATGATTGGCTGGCCTTAAATACCTCTGCAGGACGTTCAGAAATGCAGGCTGACATTCCGTTCATCACGATGCCAGAGGGAGCCCCGCCCAAGAAAATTGTGGGAGGATCACCACTCATATATACCCCCGCCCCATTTGACAAATTTTTACCATTGCCACTCTACCCCTGGTCAACATCTATAGTACCAGTCCAAAGTATGGACACTCCAAGCCGCCTACAAAGGACAGTGATGGTGTCACATCACATGACATGGCCACCTGACCAAAGTAGAGATGGTTTTCAGGAGTTTTATCAAAAAGTGGAGGAAAAGCAGCAAATGAGTACTCAGTGTCATGCCCTGCTCGTCCGATCCTCCCATGTGCCACGCCCTCTTGTTAACCTTGTGCGGAATCCCCATGTTTACCTGCTGTTTCTTGTTGCTGTCATTAGTCTTATGTATTTAAGTCTGCGTTAGGTACGTTTTCCAGAGTCTGGTCATTGAAGTCTGAAGTCTAACGTCTGTCCATGTGCCTTGCCTTTTTGTTTTCTACAATAAATCCCTCATTCCCCGATTCCTTGTCTCCCTGCTCCTGCTTCCCCGGTCAGTACGTGACACTCAGCATATATGTGCGACCAGTAAATGCGGCCAGTGAGTGCTCAGCATATATGTGCGACCAGGAAATACGGCCAATGAGTGCTCAGCATATATGTGGAACCTCCTTCAGGACAGCTAGAAAAGCATCCCAGGAGTTCACTTCTTGAAACTGGCATACTTGACACAGTAAGGTCAGCCAGCCCCTGGAGCAATTAGGGTTGACAGCCTGCTCAAGGGCCCATTGGTGGCATCACTCTACTGAGTGAACCAGCAACCTACTGACTCCCAACCCACAGAGCTGCCCCCACCCCAGCAAATTATTTATTTTTTTTGTTTGATACTTTTGTTTTGGTCAGTGCATCCTACAGTTGATGTATATAATTATTCTACAATGGAGAAAATAGTACAAATAAACCTGTTTAGGTATGTCCAAACTTTTGACTGGTTTACCTGAATAAATGTTCGAGACCCCCATCTTACATTAAAGCAGTGGTTCCCAAACTGGGGGGCGCGCCCCCCTAGGGGGGCGCAGAGGTATTGCAAGGGGGGCGCACCAACGGGAT
>JAODJU010000063.1:2696382-2708081 GCA_026776725.1 Gnathonemus echidnorhynchus
GCTCAATTAGAAAAGGGAGTTGTATTTCAAATAAAGTTTGAATCTGAACCTGTGTAGTTTGAATGGGGGGGGGGGCTTAATAATGTTCCTATCTAGAAAAGGGGGGCCCTGCAGAGAAGGTTTGGGAACCTCTGCATTAAAGCAAACTTGTTGCACTTCTGCATCATGATCAGACTGCCCATCAGGAGGCCCTCCCGAAGACCTCTGACGCAATTCGAACCCCACCCCGCTCACCTTCCTCCAGCTCGTCCATGGACATGATCTTGCGGGAGCCGTCGATGGTAAAGATGAAGCGCACCCCCTGCGGCAGGTTGATGTGGTCGGAGAGGGAGCGAGTCAGGTCGGCGAGCAGCGCGTCGAAGGTGCGGAAGCGGTCGGTGGCCACCGCGTACACGATGCCCTTGAAGTAGCGGTCGCCGTTGCGGTAGAAGCGGACCTTCTTGGCCTTCTTCTCGTTGGAGAGCGCCTGCAGCGTGCGCGTCCGGTAGAAGCTGCAATGAGCGCTGTGCGTGGGGCTGGGCAGCCCGTTCATGCGGCCCCCCCGTGGGGTACGGGAGGCCTTGTCCCGCTCATCGAAGTGGCCGAAGTCCAGCTCCATGGCGATCGTGGTCTAGGAGGGGGTCCTGATGGTGGTGAGGAAGAGTAGTGCTGGTGAGTTCTGGAGGGATTGGAAAACCTGCCGAAGAGAAAGGGGAACTTCCTTAATAGGAGCTTCAGACGGCCATTTCTTTTGTTGAAATACAAACAGAAACCTTCCCCTTACATACCGGTTTCTGCAGCCTGTGGTACAGGTAAACTAGTCAGGTACACGTGCTAAAACACGAAGTGGACATTACGCTCAAATTCAAAAGTCAGCTTGCCGACGCAATGTCAACATCAAGAGGGTTCTTTGCATCACCCATGTGATTAAACACACAAAAATGGGCGGGGTGTGCCTCAGAGGGTATCCCTCTGCCTGCGATCAGAAGGTCGTCGGCTCAAATCCCAGAGTCGGCATAACACCCAATCGCTCCAGGTGCTGTCTATCCCTGCTTTTAGTTGTACTCCGTTTTTGATAAAAGTGACTGCCAAATAAATAAAGAAATAGCTATGACAGTCTGTCTGCCCGTTTACTGTGACGTCAGGCCATCAGACACCTGAAAGCCTCAAAACCTCCATGAGAGGCTCAAACGTTGAGTTTTCATTAACAAACCTGCCCAAAAGCAGCCTATTTCCTAACAGAACGCAGTAACAAAGAATCAGCTGAACTTCCAGTAGGTCACTTTGTATTGGAGACGTAAGCTCGGGGATTTCGCCAGGACCGGGGGCGGATAGTCCCCTGCATGGCGACTGCCCTACATTAGCGGTACCCTTGAGAAACTTTCGTCTTGCTTTGTACGACTATTATTAAAACCATCCTCATTGGTTGGCTGTAGTACTTAAAGCAGGAGGCAGCCACTCTGAGCAGAAAATATTTATACACGGCAGAAGAACACAAGGTGTCCTACACCTCTAAGATACTCCCTGAACAACAGACCAGCACTGATGGTGGCCATTAGGGGGACTCATTAAAAGACATATGGACACATATCAGACACACAAACTCCATCCAGGGTCTTCTGGAGATAGTACATGTCACATGTGGACACAGGGTAACTTCTGTGCCTCTTCTGAAATAATTACAGTGAGAACCCCCTCTCCCCAAACACCCGACACGAATGTGTATCAACATCTGTTCCAAACCCCAAAGGAGCAGCCCAGACAACCTCCAGTCTGAGGACCATCTAACCAAACCCCTCTGAAGTACATTCAGAGATAAAATTAGTTGGTTAAAAAAAAGTACATGTTATTTATCTAGTAGGTTAGGATTCAGAAAAGTACACTGTGAATTCAATAAGACACAATTTATTATAATGTGTAAGTAGAAAATAAACCTACATCCAGCATTTGCCTACAGAGCTTAAATACCTCTTTGAAAATGTGTTATTTCATGTAAACCTGATGAGTGACACATTGATCCTAAACATTTATGTGTATTGATGATTAAGGTGAATACATACAGTACCAGTCAAAGGTTTGGACGCGCCAAGCCGCCTACAAAGGAGAGTGATAGCGTGTCGCATCACATGACCTGGTCACCTGAACTAAACCCAGTAGAGATGCTTTGGAGGAGTTTGACCAGAGAGTGAAGGAAAAGCGGCCAATGAGGGCTCAGCATGTATGTGGGAGCTCCTTCAGAACAGCTGGAAAAGCATCCCAGGAGGCCGCCTCATGAAACTGGCATAGAGGAGACCGTAGGGTCAGCCAGTCACTGGAGTAATTGAGGTTAAGGGCCTTGCTTAAGGGCCCAATGGTGGCATCACTCTGCTGACTGTGGGATTTGAACCAGCAACCTTCTGAATCCAAAACCACAGAGGTGCCCCCCCTGCCCTCCAGCAAATTATTTTGCTTTTGTTTAATACTTTTTTGGTCAGTACATAATTCCATATATGTTATTTTATAGTTTTGATGTCTTTATAATTATTCTAAAATGTAGAGAATAGTACAAATAAACCTTTCTATGGGAAGGTGTGTCCAAACTTTTGACTGGTATTGTAGCCCTATTCATGTCCCCACAACCAGACTGAAAAACAGCTTATTCCCCACAGTGGTAAGAGCCTTTCCCATAGCTCAGAGCGCACTGACTACAGATACTTCAACATGCTGGCATCGATTTTGTGTTAAAGCATTACTTTTGTACATTACATAATTCATATTTAGACATTTCTCTTATATATCTTGTGCAATCCATGTGTATATGTTTGCACCTATGTTGAGTACGTATGCCTGTGTGTTTTATTTATATGTTGTCTGCACTTTTGCATCTGTTTTTACTTGACTGCAGGACTGCTAAACAAATTTCTGCAGACAATGAAGATCCTGTTCCGTTCCTGTTCTGTTCTGTAATTGTTGTGAATTGTTGTACCATTGCATAGAGTGCTCAATTACAGCCTTGTACTTGCAGTAACCCAGGGGCAATTCTAAGAATTGACCCTTTGGAGGGGGCTCAATTTGCTGAGCTGGGTCGAGGGTGTTCTGGACTAAAAATTTGTACTAAATGTGTACAAAGATACAGGAGTTAGAAAAATTATTTTTCGAGGAAGCTAACATAAAAAGTGGGGTGCCTAATGTCCCTTAAAACAGGGTCTACAGTCACCTACTGTATCATTCGTTAAATGACGCTACAATGAGCCTCCGAGAGAGTAAATATTAGAGTTCTGTTTGCCCTCTTGAGTACTGTAGAACTTCAGATAAGCGCAACCGCATAACAGAGACCTGGAAGTTATATTTAACACGTTCTGGTGGACAAGATTTGCATCTTAATTTGCATATCTAAAAAACAACAGAGCCTAAAAACACAACAGTCAAATGCAAAGTGAGGGGGGAGAAAAGGTTGATTGTAAATCAAAATGAAAGACAGCCAGTCACACGTTTCCTGCCGTTTCTGACATATCGGCATCACGTCTGAAGTCAAAAATTCACAAGGGCAGCGGTAAACACACTTTGAAATCTCAAGGGAAAAAAAAGGATATCAAGTCGAATCAAAGACATGTTCTGTCCTGCAAAGGCTTTTGATTGACTATCATCTGGCTGCAGAAATAGCTCTCTTCTGTGAGGATGGGGCAAGCACAGTGAGGATAGATTGTCTTTCTTTTGTTTGCTTTTGTTTCAAGACTCTAAAGGGGTACCCGCCCCCCCACCCCATTCACAGCAAAAACTGTGTTAAGCGGTCAAAAAATACGACTATTTACTCCCCTCCAAAGAAACATCTGCTGCTTTTAAACAAAAGCAGGACTTTGTTCTCTTTTAAAACCCCACTGAGAGAGACAATGTGCTCTGATATTTGTCTCATGGGGACAAAATGTCCATTGTCCGAATCCAGCCGCGAGGTATGTCCAGGGAGTTTGGACTGCAGTTTCGGAATCAAATACAGAATTATCATTGGTGTTCCGCCAATTCAGGCTACAATACGGACAGCAGTCCAAAAATCTAAAGACTAGGGGGCATATGAGTTGATGTTGAGGTGCTGAACATATTTGAATCTCTAAGAGTTGTAAAACTTTCATGTTACACAGGTATTGAGGTGGACCTGTTAAAATTTCAAAGCTAATCTTATCTCTTTTACATCCAAATTACTTCTCAGAGTAAACAATTCAACCAATATGCCATGGACACCATTGTGATAGTTGGCCATTATCCTAAGAACATACGTTTTTTGCTTTATGTGCTGTTTTCCACCAAAACGCGGGCTTTCTGCTGAAGAGACTGGAGACAATGTTAGCCTGAGAATCTATGCTGTTAGACGATTTAGGATCTGCAAGCCCTGCTGGCGACTGTCAGGATCATTGTTAGCACAATCCTCCGACTTCTTTGCCTCTCCAAACCCAAATGCTCCAGGAAGAGAGAAACGTCTGCAGATGCAGCTTCTCTCTAGACCTAAGTGTCTCCTGACAGCTACAGCTAGCAAGCACCTTTACAGGATAGCAAAGCGCTACCCCGCTAATTCAACCGCGTTTTCCATCCAACTCCTGATCAATAACCCTCCGCCAGCCAGTTCCCTGGCCCGCCTAGGATATAATCGATATCAGGCCCTCATTAGCTCCCAGCTACTGTTTCTGACAGCGGCGCTGAAGACTGTGATTTTGTACACTTCTGGTCCAGGGATGAGGAAGCCTCTGTGAGCTCATTACATAACCATATGATTCATTACAGGGCAAACACCAAATCTGTAACCCCCCCCTGCCCCCCACAGAGATAATTCCCCCATGTGTAGCATACCAAACGGTTGAACAAGAAATCCCGACCACATAATCCCTCTTTGCGCCAACCCGCGAATGGTACCAGAACCCATGCAGGTTTCCCAGAATCCCCGGAGAGGAGTCACATGACCCCAAGACATGCATGGCATGAATGGCTCCCGCTGAGCTTTTGACATCGTGTGACGAATGCGATTTGACTCTAATGCTCAATGCAGGATCTGCATGAAATGCGATCTGTTAAAGACACTCGCCACAGGCGCTGGTGGCAGCGTGGTACCAAAACGCAACTAAAAAAAAAAAAACACCCAACCAGCAGGTTAAAGGTGAGGAAACCCAAACAATGCTTCTGTGATCATTCCTTTCCTATTACTTTATTTACATAATTTTAACATCCGCCCTGGGATTTTTGATTTAAGCTGTGCTGGGTGGCTGCAAATCCTCATAAAACCAGAGCAATCGATTCTCCTTCCAGCACTATGTACCTTATATACGGTTGTGACACAGAGTAAAGAATTACTTACCCCCTGTTAAACACCGACCTGGACTGGCTTTATTTAAGACTCCAATAAATGGCCAATTCATTAGCACACACCCCCTGGCTAAGAGGAGACAGCTTTGTATCACCCATTACCCTTTTCAATAAAGCTTCTACAATTTATTTATGGTACTCAAGCCACAGACTACAGAAATTCTTAAGCCAGGATGTTAGCAAGTGATTAAGTCAGACTGAAGGTCTTTCAAGGTATTATCTTATTGACTAAATACTGGTTTTTATAGCATGCTTGCGAGGACACTGACTTTACATACTTGTGAAAGCAACATTCACAAAACGGTCAACCTCCATTCAGGAGAACAAGACAAATCACTGAATTAATTTAAGGTGTTAAACTTCCGTGTACAGTTACGCTGAATGGGCAAAGTTCCCGGGAATACAGACGCACGGTGCCCAAAGACCAAGCGCAAACACACTCCTGCCATCAAGCCCCCAAAAGTCTCCGTGAAAACCATAGGACAGAGGCAGAGGATGGAACCCTAACGATTGTCACCACGGCGACGGATACAGCAGAAGGTGAAGCTACTGCAAATTATAGGTGGCAGCTCAAACTGGCCAAATAAAACCGGGGCCAAAGTCCGACAGTACGGGGGGTGTCTTAGGCATTTGCCACTTATCTCAAATCTTCACCCCAGAGCCCGACTCAGTGGTCCCAAGCCAGCAGAATTCAGCCAATCCTCATCCTGACCCAGCTCCCACGAGCCAGCGAATCCACAGACAGGAACAAGGAACACTGAACGGGTGGGCTTGGGTCACAGAGAGAGAGAGATTGGGTCTTTCAGCTGGAGTTACAGAAGTAGTTAGATACCAGATCCAATTATACCCATTGACAGAACATACACCCACCCCTCAGCCCCACCCAACTGAGAGCCCCTATCTGCCCTATCTGTGGAGGTACATGCTGAGCATTAAAGTCTCCCCCCCCCCATCTCTCACGGGGTTTCCATCGCCCCCAGCTGGACAGAGGTGTTTAGAGCCCCCCCTCGGAGAGGCTAAGGTGCAGACCCCCCCTCCCCACACACGCACGCACGCACAGATGAGCAGCACCCCCAGCCCATCTGCTCCTGAAGAGGGAGAGGTAAATCAAGGACTCAGGCAGGTAGGGAGGTGGGTAATGTGGCTGGGGGTGGTGGTAGTAGTGTATGTGTGTGTGTGGGGGGGGGGCTTCCATTGTTTCAGCATAACTGATTTCTCGCGCATGAGGCATGCATAAGTAAGCAAAACGAACAAGCGAGGGATAAAACCCGACAAAGGCCGTGTCAGCATCTACCACGAGGTAGCGAGCTCGCCCGTGTCACCCCGGACTCCGCCGGCTGCCGCAGAGGGGTCCGCTTCGCGGCGCACAATAGCCGCCGGTTATTCCACACACGGCGGCCAGCGAGCCGTCAAGCCGCAATCACGCCCGCTCTCCCTCCCACAGCCCGCCTCGCCTGTCAAACCATCCACGCCACGTTATGCCAACATATGCATGCTTTCGGAAAGAAAAGTTTGACAGCAAATACCAACTTGGACCTGAGCACCAAGGCAATTTAAGGCTCCTATATATAGGAAAGCGTCAGACGTCCTGCTTAAGTTAAGATCGCCCACTGCCAACCACCTGCTCATTGCCAGCCTACGTCTCCTGCATACATCGCTTTGCACAAAGTACGCTACAGCATGACACATGGTTTAAAAGCGCTGCAGAATTAATTCTCTCTTTGATCACATCTTTTTCCTGCCCCTTCAATAACTGCCTTTCTGTGTGGTTGCCTTGCCCGGTACTCACCAGGCTCGCCGCGGTCTTGATGGGTGGGTGTGGATGCTGCAGGAGAGCGAAAGCAGCCCTCAGCGCCTTTGTCTAAGCCTCGGTCCGCAAGCTCTGCCTCCCGGTCGCTGGCGCCCGCCCGGTCCTAAAGCCTCCCCGTCCCGTACGCGCTGACTGAGCACACACGCCGCTTTCCATTAAAGTTGACGTCATGTTAATGTAGACTTTTATTAAATCCCATAACAGCGCCATAACAACAATAACAATAATACAATAATATAATCCAGACCTTATATTTAATCATGATGATATGTGTGCAACCGGTTATTGTTTTCAGGATTCTGAATCAAGAATGATTCAAACTAGGTTTATTGTTATATTTTGAAAGATTTACTGTGGATCATTTGCTCACAGGGAGAATAGCATTGGAGTTTACGTGGTCTGGGAATTTCGGAGTACGGATTTTAAATAGCGCCAGACGGTTAAAGCCAGGTGAACCGAATATTTATCGGATTGGTTCACTGGAGGGACAAAAACGTAATGGAAGGACGTGGTAAACCGAAAAACTCGAACGGAGGCAGGATTTAGGCAATTCTTAGCGGTAGTTAGAGGAGTTTCTAATTCAGACAATACAGAAACGTTTTATATAAATGTCTGAAAGAAATTATTTCTTTTAAATTCAATAGTACGAGGTTAGTTTGGTGAAAGTGGAAGCTGGAAATTCGCGTTTCGTTTAATGTTATAATTATTATCTGTGCTGTTATAGAATAATACGGCGAAAGTAACGTCCTAACACACAGTCCCACGGGATTCTCTACTTTGCAAAGATTACTTGATTAGGAGAAAAAAACTCAGACAAATACACAATGGAACATGTATTCCTTCTTAAAAAAAAAGGGAAAGGCTTCGGTCTGAGGTGACGTCAACCACATGAAAGTTAAAATGCGGCCTTTGGGACATGAAAGTTGGCGGTGGTACCCACACACTAAAGGAAGAAAAAAAGTATTTAGATAAAAGAACAAGCCCATCACAAGCTCGTTTGTGGAAATACAAGTCCTGTCGCAATATGTAAATTCCACATTACTGGGCAATATGAGGACAGTATAGCAAAAACATTATGAGCATTAATATTCTTTATTTACATCGAGAAATGTTTTCAACAAACGTCATTACTCGTGTGAATATAGGGTTGCCACCCATCCAGGATTTTCTGGGACCACCCTGGCATTTTGTGTCCTGGAAAGAATTTAATTCCAATGCAGACAGTGTCCCAATCAATTTCTGTATCAAACAGACCTAAACACACCATAGCAATTCTGTCACTATGTGTAATTTTTTTTTTGTCAATGACTGGGTGTCCAGGATTTTAGGGGATTGACATGGCAACCTTCTGTGAATGTGCCGTGAATTCGTTCACTCATCGAGGTGGCTTGTCCACCACAGGGTTATGGTGAGTTTGCGGTTTATATCCAGAAAATCAGGGCAGGTAAACTCTCACACACTTCGGGCAATTTTGGGACACTAATCCACATGTTTTTGTGTTTCAGAAGGCGAGTCACACATTTATCCACCATGCCTCCTCTGTGACATAAATCTCCACTTTATTTGGATGTGTGTGATGCACCAATTATAAGAGAGAGAGAGCAGGTACACCCCAAATACCGTGCTGTTTGCTACACAAAGCACCTGCAGGAGAGACCGTATTATTCTCAATACACACTAACACTGAATACATCACGAGAAACTTTATCGGTGAGGAAACAATTACTAAGATGAAATGTGACTCCAGAGTAGGTAGACTGCTGTGGAGCTTCTCCGAGGTTTCTGTTGAACTTTTTGTTGTGCGTCCTGCCATGATCCCTGGAGATTCGGGGGGGATTTTGCCCAGGTGCCTGACAAATAGGCCCAGTCTTTCAGAGAATTCCTTCACTAAAACGTGCCACATGCACCTGGCAGCCAACGCCCAATCGGGCACGCAGAACTATCAACAAAAAACTCCAGGCTGGTCACTGCTACCTTTTCAGGCTGGTACAATAGCTGAGCGACTCCAGAATACGCACCGCCAGTTAAATGGCACAGCACCTGCTCAACCAATGGGCTTGAAGCAGAATGAAGCTGGCACAGTGAATGGCTGCTCTTTAGACACGACACAGAGAGACGGGTGGTGCAGTCTTTCTGATGCATCCTTGTGGTCTGGGTTTGCTGGCGTCTGTGGTACAACGAGAAGAATCAGAGTCTAACGTAGGTTATTTTCAAGAATCATTCGTATTTCTTTAGCTGATGATTTTTCTCTGAAGCATTTTATATTTATTTTGGGAGCAGGCCACTCCCTGGAGAAATTGGGGCTTGAAGACCTTGCTCGGGGAGCCAGTGCTGAAAAGCCTGGGATTTAAACCAGCAACCTTCTGGTCACAGACACAGCATCCTACTCACCTAAGCCACACATTACCCCTGAAAAGACTGACTCAGAAGTAGTTGCCGATCAGAAGTAACCTCATTTTTGACATATAGTGGAAGGCAGCCAGGCTTCCAGAGATCTGGGCTGCCAGAGGCACCACCTCTCAAAGCGGCATCTCTCCTAGAAATGTCCCGACAGGGAGTGAGAGAGAGCAGAACGGCCATCCCCTAACGGGACCCTTTCTGGGATTCAGCTGTCGTGGCATTCTCCAGCCTCTGCCGCGCATATTAGACATGATTCTAATTCATACTGACCTCCGTCTTGTCAAAGTGTCTCTCAGCTGTCAGGCCCAAGCAGGACAGGCGTAGGGTGGTGGCCAGGCGTACACCAGGGAGGGGGAGAGGCAAATTTAGAAACGGCACGGGCGAAGTTTCTGGGGGACAGGAGGGACACCAAGCAGAATGTGACTCTGACCCAAAAAAAGTATGTCACTCAGACATGGCCTGAAAGCTTGAAGGAAACTTTGGTTTAAATCTTGATAGTCGGAGAACTTTGCTGGGGCGTTCTTTATGTCCACATCAGCCTCATCCAGCCAGGGGCCACATTCTCTGTCTGATTCTCTTTAGGTGTCTTTCAGTTAGCTTGTCAGGATAGTGACATGGGTTTTCATGAGGTTCCCCTGAGGATCAGACAGAGGGGAAAACCTTTTTGGGGTAGTTTGAGTTTAGGTAGCTGATAAGGACCATCATAAAATATTAAAGAATTGTGTTTTGTGTAAGCACAGACAGACAGACAGGCGGCCAACCAGACAGACAGACAGTTAGATAGATAGACTATTAACAGGGCAAAAATGTCTTGCAAAGAATTTTCAGAAGAGAAGTTGTATTACACTAATACCAAAGGCTTATTGTTCGTAGGCTAATGGTAATCCAAAAGCAAACTCAGATGTTTTAGAACAGGAAGTAAAATAAACACGTTCACATGATGTAGAACCCAGCTCCTGCAGGGGAAACTTACTAGGTCATCGGCAAGCTGAGAGGGACAGCCAGCGAAACACAAATCTCCACGCATCTCCATCAGACACACGGACAAAGACAAAGAGCACCAGCTTCCCAATCGATAACGGGGGCTCGACAAGCTGGGCGTTCAGTGCTGAGGGAAGCCATGGAAATCAGGAATGGGGCAGGTAGTAATAATCTCAGCAGAGCTGTTTTTACTGAAGACATGAGACTTTCTGTTTGGCCTTGAGCTCCACCAACAGCAGGAAACCAGTGCAGTTTTAATGATGAGTTAATTCTCAGGATGAGCCAGATTCGCCTATGAAATATGGTGTCTTCTCTCAGATGCTGTTACAGGTGCTCCTGTCATTTTTTTTTTAAGCAGAAACTTAATTTGGTGCCATGGGGGTCAGTTACTATAAAGTAGTGACGCTATATTGATCCTTGTGGAGAAATTGAATTTTTAGCTATCCCATCATGCTCTCCATAAGTTTGGGGGTCACAACATGAGGTCAGCTGGTAGATGTGGCCCATGGGGGGGGGGGGGTGTGTTGGCCTTGCTTGGGGCTTGATGGTGATGTCAGTCTGCTGGTGTTGGGATTTGACCTGACAACCTTCTGGTCATGGGTATGGAGTCCTGCTGAGCCACACACATCCCCCCCCCCATGGGCCAAGTTACACCCACCACGCTGCACTGGGCCATTGTCACCTTGCTTTTTGGTTCCTGAGTCCGACTTTCACCGGATTTGTCAGCTTCGGCTCTCTGTCTCGCTTTTGCTGTTTCCCTCCGTGCCGCTCTCGTCGGCCCGGTGTAATGCTGATTACGTTCTGACTACTGATTCGGATTCGTAAACAGACCACGTGCATCCGCAGCCGGATCCTCTCATCGTCGTGTCATCCGTATTCAGGGGAAAAAAAAAGGATTTCTGTGCATTTGCTAATTTTTCTATTACTATTAATATCTTCAATCTGGCTTCAGTCTGCCTTGTGAATCGGGGCGGCAGTCGTTACACACAAGCGTTGTCTTTCTGCAGAGCACGGGCCACTCAGACTCCCTAAATACATCTTAGTTGATAAAAAAGCACTGAAGTGAATTAAGGCTGTTGAGCAGGAAGTTGCCATGGCGACGGCTACAGAGGGATGTAAACAGATGATTCAGGATGGTGACAAATCTTGGCAAGGCAATGGCGCTCTGAGAGGTGTTGGGGTGGGGGGGGGGGGGGGGGCG
>JAODJU010000063.1:2742119-2753185 GCA_026776725.1 Gnathonemus echidnorhynchus
TCCCCATAACCCCCCCCCCCCCCCCGCCGCTGCTCCCGCCTTCGCGCTGGCGTGTTCGGCTGACTCCAGCGTAGCCCTGCCCAATCGATCGGTGATCGTTCTGTTTGGACTGGGGCGATGGGCCGCACACAGCACCAGCGATCCCCGGCTGCCTCCCCCTGACTTGTGCCTGCCACTAACCGATGAGTAATTAATGTCGTTTGATTGCAGAGGGAACATCCCCACGTTAAACAGGTACTGTACACTTTCCTTCTATTGACCGGCAGGGAGGAGGGGCTTCGATTCCGTCCAGAGAGCAAACCGCAGACGGTCAGACGCAGCCGATATGGGGGAAATGCTCCCGGCTCCCCGGCTTGGTTAGGAGGCTAATTGGTGCCTAAATAAATAGCTACTGGGAGAACTACAGCTACCCAGGGGGCGGGGCCCAAGCTGGATGTTGATTGGTCCATGGAGCGCCTCTCCCCTGTCACTCATTAATTCAAAACATATTATTGGCTAATGTTAAGGTTGGCCCCTCTGTATGAATAATGGCCCCTCTTATGTCGCCACCTTAAAAAATCCTAGAGTCGCTCCTGTCCGAGCTCAGAGGCTCCCTCCCCCGTCTGACTGTGCTGCTGCTTGTAGCAACCAGCCCTTAATGGGGGCAGGTTGACACCAGCATATTTCACCGCAGAATGCTGGTTATGTGTATGTAGGGGGGATTATGGGTAAATCTGTATGTGTTTGTAAAGCATGTCTAATGTCTTCTGTCCATTTAAATTGGTAACATTGGGAGTATTGGACAGGTGACATTAGAAATATTTTAAATCTCCCCCTTCATTATTTCGACGCCTTCTGGGCATCTAAAGGAATTGCAGGAAGTTGGTGACCAGTCCTAGTTTAGAGAAAACAGTGGAAGAAAATTTTGGTTAAAATTTTAAAACGCGGTTGAAGTATGGGGGGGCTACTTTTTCCACGCCTGTCTGTTGGGGGTATCGGACTCATCGTGCCCCCCCCCCCCCCTACCAACACAAGGCGCAGGTAAGGCTGCGATACCAGGAGAAGCTGCTGATTGCGCCGCTGTGGAGAAGCTGAGCTTGCTATGCATCGCTCTGGATGTAGATGATCTGGAGAAGTAGGTGAGCATGGCCGCCTGCCCCTGCTGACCGCGGTCGTGTCGTGCCCCCAGAACGTCATTCGGCTCCAACCTGAACCACTACGGGATGATGCACGTGGCTAGCGTCAGTGACGTCCTGCTGGACACCTCCTTCACGCCGCCCTGTCAGCGAATGGGCGCTATGGTCTCCTTCCGGTCCTTCCAGGACTTCACCAGGTGGGCTTCGTCCCGTCTTTCTCGTTGAGGGTTCGAGGGTGTTACGTGTGTGAGAGTAACCGGAACTTTCCGGTTTTGCTCCCGTTAAGTGTAACCTGCTACCGTTGCTGCCATGCTATTTGTAGCGGGTTAGGACTCTGTTCCTGTAATTGGAAGGTCGCTAGTTCAAATCCCAGAGTCAGAAAAGTGAGGCCCTTAACCCTTGATGTATGCAGGGACTGTCTGATTCTGCTCTCTCCTAAAGCAAGAAAATAAAACTACCCTGCCCCCCCATTTCAGGAACATCAGTGACGTGATGAGCTGTTTCTCTGACTCACGGCCCCCCAGTCCCACCTTCCCCGAGGGTGGAAACCCAGTGCTGTACGGAGAGGACGACAACAAGGTAGGACAGACTGTTGGACCATAGGGTGGGTATCCGTGTTTGGAGAGAGAGCCATGTGTAAACCGATGCCCACGGCAGTTTGTGTGTTAGACCTTCTGCTGTAGGGTGGGATCGGCGCCCTCTTCTGTCAGGGAGGGCAGCGACGCCGGACTTTAAACGATGAAGTGACATTAGTCACTGGAGCCATAATTACACCGAACAAGGCTTTGTGACTCCTTAGTCTCCCCCGGTGTTTGACTAATTACGTCTGCTGGGAAATGAAGAATGGAAGCAGACATTTATGGAAACAAAGAAAATGAAAGTTTCATCGAGGTATTAGTCAGAGAGACAGACGGAAATGAGGGGAGAGGCAGGTGTGGGGGTGTGTGAGAGACCTGTTCCTCGGGACATTTGCAGGGTGTGCGGGAAGAGCCCATTCACATACTCAATGTGGCCATCAAGACTGACGCAGACATCGATGATGACGGCTTGGCAGCCATGTTCCGGGAGTTTACCCAGTCCAAGGTAAGGCCACGTCCCCCCCCCCCGCACCCCCATTCCCGCCTCGAGGCTCCCTGCACACTGACGTGCCTCGTCTCCCTCCTCTCCAGAAGTCCGTTCTCTTTGAACACGGAATCCGCCGCCTCACCTTCCTGGTGGCTCAGAAGGTGAGCCTTCGATCGTTCTTTGACCTTTCGTTGCCCCACCCTACCCCACCCCCCGCCAATGAACATCAATGCATTGAATGGATCTTATAAATCAAAGCCCGTGTCTTGTTCACCGATTTGAGCCTTTAATTAAGCTAATTTACTGTAGCTCTCCCGTGTTGTGTCCTCTCCCTGTCTCCCGTCCTCGCCGACCGTGGCTTTGTGATCACAGGATTTCAGAAAGCAGGTCAACTGCGAGGTGGACCAGAGGTTCCATGTAAGTATGCCGCCTCCTGGGGCGCGGCATGTGGCGCTGGGGGGGGGGGGGGTGCTTGGGGGGGCATCGCTGTCCCTGCAGTTGCCCCGCCCCGCCACAGACCCCATTCCTGCACAAGCTTGGACTTTACAGCTGATAACTTTTGATGGGCTTTTTTCTTTCCTTCTTTCTGCTCATGTGACGTTCTGCATGAGACCCTGTTGGGGGCCGGTGGCGGCGGTCACATGATCCCTTTGTGAGGGGCTTGCTTTACGTCTCTAAAACTCTTTGTAATGGGTGGTGATTCCACAGCACATTGCTTTGGGGGGGAAAAAAAGTGTGCATACAGAGCTGATGTTCTTCTCTTTTCCCATGGACCTTTGCTGCTGCTCACCTACTCCATTGCACCCCTTGTACCTTTTAAAGACATCAGCTGCCATGGGCAGGATGATGCTCGCTGGCTCCCCCTGCTGTCTGCTAACACCGACTCTGGGCCCGGGTTGCTCTATCCTGTTTAAGCCCCGTTGAAGGCACCTCCGCACCTTTGTCATGGCCAGATGCCCCCTTCCCTCTCCCCCGGTACAGGGCCCTAAACGGGAAGCTTGTTCTGACTCCGATTTCTGTCTTTTTACCTTCACAGAGAGAGTTCCCCAAGTTTTTCACCTTCAGAGCCAGGGACAAGGTGAGTGGCATTCTCACTTCTGCCACTAGGGGGCGACACACGCGTTGGCAGATATACTATGAGATAGTGTCTGGATCATCGTGACTAACTGGAATACCATTTGCTGTAAAACAAACAGATGAACGGAGGGACGGATGGACGAGTGGAACTATTTCAGGTCTTATGATCAATGAGGACATTCTACCCCCTAACCCCCCCCCACATTCTGTAGATATCCTACTGAAGCTTGTACCACTGAAACTCATTAGAGTAACGAGCCCTGGTAATTAAAGGGCCCTCTTTTAATTATAATCACCCTCAGGGCAAGGTCACCCATTAATGAAATCTGAGCGTCATTTATTTCAATTTGTCCGGTCTTCTAACTGTGGGGCGGTTTTGTGGAACTTGGAGAACATCCAAGTGTTAAGACCTGTGCCTCTGACCATGGCTCATTGCCGGTTTTAACCTGGTACTGGGTGTTAAATTGGTACTGGGTACTAACTTGGTATTGGGTATTAAATTGACCCTGGGCACTAACTTGGTACTGGGCACCATTAACCTGGTACTGGGTATTAACTTACCAGTTTGTGGTGAAAGCAGACCAGTCTCAGATATGGTTACAAAGCTACGACTGTAAAGATAGGGATGCAGCTGAAGCGGTATCACGTGACCCTTGGCGGTCCTCGCTTTCCCGCCCGGCCTTGCAGTTCGAGGAGGATCGCATTTACCGTCACCTGGAGCCGGCGCTGGCCTTCCAGCTGGAGCTCAACCGCATGAGGAACTTCGCCCTCACCGCCATCCCCTGCGCCAACCACAAGATGCACCTGTACCTGGGCGCCGCCCGCGTGGAGGTGGGCGCAGAAGTCACCGATTACCGCTTCTTTGTGCGGGCAATCATCCGCCACTCGGACCTGGTCACCAAGGTGAGTCGTCTGATTGGCCGTTCTGGGGGGGTAATCTCAACTAGGTTGTCCCCATCCATCCCAACTGCTGTAACCCTAACCCACAGACGACCAGTCAAAATGATCAAGTCAAAAAGCCTGATTCTCTGACCACCTCCTTCCTCCATATATTGCACACCTTCTCAGGAGGCTTCGTTCGAGTACCTTCACAATGAGGCAGAGCGCCTCCTGCTGGAGGCCATGGATGAGCTGGAGGTGGCCTTCAACAACACCACGGTCCGCACGGACTGTAACCACATCTTCCTCAACTTTGTGCCCACGGTCATCATGGACCCCTCCAAGGTACGACCGCTCCTCTTGGGCACTCTCGGGCATCCTGCCCCCCCCCCAGGCATAGCTGATACCTGCACCTGTGTGCCCCCACAGATAGAGGAGTCTGTCCGCTCCATGGTGATGCGCTACGGCAGTCGGCTGTGGAAGCTGCGGGTGCTGCAGGCCGAGCTGAAGATCAACATCCGGCTGACGCCCACGGGAAGACAGATTCCCATCCGCCTCTTCCTCACCAACGAGTCGGGCTACTACCTAGACATCAGCCTTTACAAGGAGGTCACGGACTCGCGGACGGCCCAGGTGTGCTTCCCGATCTCTCGAGTCACACTTCCCAGCATGCACCGCTCTATCCCACCCTGAGACTGCCTGGGGTCGGTCTGCTGGTGGGTCTGGCCACATCCGTCCTATTTTGACATAATAGCAGGTGACTTGGGTGATGACTCATCACCTGCTCATTCACCTGAATAAGAGGGTTGCTTTAAAAAAAATATATAAAATAAAATAATAATAATAATAATAATGGCAGTGTAAAGGGGCGGAGCTTCAGTGGTTTCGGTGTTGCCGTCCATGGTTACTCCAACCTGTGCGGCTCTGTGGATCAGATGGAGCATACTGAGGGCCTGCTTCAGGGGTCTCCAACTCCGGTCCTGGAGAGCTACCGTCCAGTAGGTTTTCTATCCTCTCTGGCTTCTAATGAGCCACACCTGTTCTCAGGTAAATACCAGGAACAGGTGTGGCTCATCAGAAGCCAAGTGGGACAGAAAACCTATCAGATAGCAGCTCTCCAAGACTGGAGTTGGAGACCCTCACCCACCTCTTATTTCAGGCTCTTCTGATTCCTCCCCCAGGTCATTGACTCTTCCCCTTGGTCTTTGACTTTTTGGTCATTAGTCCCTCCCTTGGTCTTTGACCCCTCCCCTTGCTCTGACTTTTTGGTCATTAGTCCCTCCCTTAGTTATTGACCCCTCCCCCTGGTCTTTGACCCCTCCCCTTGGTCTTTGACTTCACTCTTTGGTCATTAGTCCCTCCCCCTGGCCTTTGACCCCTCCCCTTGCTCTGACTTTTTGGTCATTAGTCCCTCCCTTAGTTATTGACCCCTCCCCGTGGTCTTTGACCCCTCCCCTTGGTCTCTGACCCCTCGCCCATCTCCCCGCAGATCATGTTTCAGGCATATGGGGACAAGCAGGGCCCCCTGCACGGCATGCTCATCAACACGCCCTACGTCACCAAGGACCTGCTGCAGTCCAAGCGCTTCCAGGCCCAGTCGCTGGGTACCACCTACGTCTACGACTTCCCAGAGATGTTCCGGCAGGTGGGCAGCCGGGTGGCCCCTCCCAGCATGCCCTGGGGCTCAGTCTCCCGTCGTCCTTTCGGTTTTAATTTCGTCTCCCCTGTTTAATTCCAGTGTATTTTTGGCCTTCGCTTTTTAAAATATTTATATTTTAATACAATTTTGGCTGTAGAAATAATATCCCGCCCCACCCTCCCCAGGCTCTGAAGAAACTGTGGCAATCCATGGACACCTATGCCCATCTGCCACCTTGCCCCCAGCCTTCGGACCTGCTTACCTTCCAAGAGCTGGTGCTGGACCCCCAGGGGCAGCTGGTGCAGTTGAACCGCCTACCGGGGGGGAATGAGGTGAGGGGGGGGGTGAGCAAGATGTCCACGTTGCTTTCAGGAGGGAGTGAGATGAGGTGTGGTAACCGCCCCCCCTGTGTGCGCCCTTCCCCCGTCAGATCGGCATGGTAGCCTGGTGCATGACACTGCGCACCCCCGAGTACCCAGCGGGCCGCGACATCATCGTCATCGCCAACGACATCACGCACAAGATTGGCTCGTTCGGGCCGCAGGAGGACGCCCTCTTCCAGCAGGCGTCGGCGCTGTCCCGCGAGCGCGGCGTGCCGCGCATCTACGTGGCGGCCAACAGCGGGGCCCGCATCGGCTTGGCGGAGGAGATCCGACACATGTTCCATGTGGCCTGGCAGGACCCCAGCGACCCCTACAAGGTGAGGAGTCTGTGTAAGGGTCGGGGCCCGGGGCCCATCTGTGCCGGGGCCTCTCTGTTAAACAGCGGGCCTTGCTGCTGTCTAGTCTCTGGACCTCTGGCTGACCCCCCCCCCCACCCTGTGATTTTGTCTGTTTTTGTAGGGGTTTAAGTACCTGTACCTGACTCCCCAAGACTATAAGAAGGTGTCTGCCCTGAACTCTGTCCACTGCGAGCACGTGGAGGATGAGGGCGAGTCCAGGTGACCCCCCCCCCCCCCCGCCACAGCTGTCGCACCCATGGCTTAGTAAATGCAGCTCTGTTAAGATCCCGTGTCTTAATCACCTGCCCTCCCATGCCCTCGACCACAGGTACAAGATCACCGACATCATCGGGAAGGAGGAGGGGCTCGGTGTGGAGAATCTGCGCGGATCTGGGATGATCGCAGGAGAGTCTTCGCTGGCCTATGAAGAGGTCATCACCATGAACTTGGTGAGCTCACTGCCACTCCATCCCTCCCTCACACACACACACACACACACACTCATCTCCGTCTCTCCCTCACACACACATGCGCGTCTTGGTCTTTTCCTCACACCCATGGATCTCCACCTCTCCCTCTGTCTGTTGCGCCCAGGTCACCTGCAGGGCCATCGGCATCGGAGCTTACCTTGTGAGGCTGGGGCAGAGAACCATTCAGGTGGAGAACTCCCACATCATCCTGACGGGGGCTGGGGCCCTCAACAAGGTCAGTGCTGGGGCTCACTGGGTCCCTGGTGGAAGGTTTTATGCAGGTTTTTTTTACTGCACACTGTCCACTTCCTGGTTGATTGTGGCCCTTTGAATAGCTCAGTGTCATGGGATTCTCTGGAAAGATCCAGCTGACCTGAAGTTTGGGTTGTCATGGAAACATGATGATGCAACCAGGCCGAGAATCAGTTTGTCTGTAATGTGCCAGCTGGGACACCTCATGGATTATTTGTGTGAAACTTCATTTATCACCTAATTATCCAGTGGTGTCAACCATGAGTGTGCCTTTGTTTAAAGTATGTGAAGAATCGGTAAATTATCCACGCTCCCTAAGCCCAGGGACTGTATGCAAATGGTACAATTTCTATTTGTCTTTCTCGTGTGTGTGTGTGTGTGTGTGTGTGTGTGTGTGTGTGTGTGTGTGCACACGCATGTGCAGTGTTTCTGCTGGTAACATTTCTCTGCGGCGACCCACGACACCAAAATCTTCGCTGACCCGACAAAAAAAAAAAAAAAAAAATCTATTCAACCAACCAGTTATCTAATCCAACACCTTGGTGACTCGCTTGCGAAGACTGATTCCCGCCCCCACCCCCCTGCACACATTATGGAATTCAGTTGGTTAACGGCACTAATAGGCTATGTCACACTGTCATTTAGCAGATGCTCTTATAAAGCGCTAAGAAAATGGGCTTATTTCAGTGCGCAGGCTGAAACACGATTATTAACCGCTGTTGTGGGGGGAAACTGAGCAAAACAGTAAAGTCTAGCCGTTAGTCTATTCCCTGGTGACCTAGTAACATTTGTGGTAACTTTCTGACCCCCCCCCCCCCGTGTGTGTGATGACCCCAAAAGTATCCGTTAACGTTGCCCTCACACCAGTGCCAACAGCGGCACCCATCACTGAGAATGGGGGTGCAGCTTGTCCCGCCCCCCCCCAATGTTGTGTGGAAGGTTGGGATGGGGTGCTGAGGGGTGATTTGCATAGTAATTGCATGGTGCCCCTGGCAACAGCAAAAAAGGGCGTCGGGATGATTTGTCTGAAATTGTAATGGACAATTTTTTAATCATCACGCCCGCCCCCACCCCAGACACCATCTCCATCGTCTTTACGACACTCTCTGGTTGGCCGGTTGTCAGGCCGCAGTAGCGAATCGGAGTGCTCCTCCTGGGGAGCGTCACACGGTAATGGGCAGAAGGCAGACGCGTGTCTGTGTGTGGGGGGGGGGGTGTCCTTCCACCGTTTGGTCACTTGGGTCTGACCCTGGGAAATGATGTCACGCCCCCCTGCCCCCCAGGTACTGGGCCGTGAGGTCTACACCTCGAACAACCAGCTGGGCGGAATCCAGATCATGCACAACAATGGGGTGACGCACAGCACGGTCTGCGATGACTTCGAGGGCGTCTACACCTTGCTGCAGTGGCTCTCCTACATGCCTCGGGTGAGCCCCCCCCCCAGTCCGCCTTGGCCTGGCACCCACTCTTAGCCCCGCTGACCCTCCCCTCTCCCGCACAGTGCACCTCCAGCCCTGTGCCCATCCTCAACTCCAAGGACCCCATCGACCGACCCGTGGAGTTTGTGCCCACCAAGGCTCCGTACGACCCGCGCTGGATGCTGGCGGGCCGACCCAGTCAGAGTGAGTTCCTGGAACGCGTTTCCTTGACCCCAAGCTGTCCTGGACCCCCGGTCAGTTCCCCTCGAACCGGAACGTGGTAGCTGAGCTCTTCTGCCCCATTCCTGTGGTCTTATGGGTATTTTTTTTTGAGGCCTCTCAGATGCGTCTGAGCGCGTGCAAGACTCAACGGGTTAGGAGGCTGTGCCTGTGATCGGAAGGTCACTGGTTCAAATCCCAGCGTTGGCGGGGTCAATGTCTCCCCTGATCAGAACTCTTAACTCCAGTAGCTCCAGGGACTGTGTGACTCTGCTTTTCCTCAAAAATGTGCGCCGGATTGGATAAAAGCGTTTGCTAAATGAATAAAATGTAAATGTCTCCCCGCAGACCCCAAGGGCCAGTGGGTGAGCGGCTTCTTCGACTACGGCTCCTTCCAGGAGATCATGCAGCCGTGGGCCCAGAGTGTGGTGGTGGGCCGGGCCAGGTGAGCCCCCTGCTAGCTGGGGGGGGTGTGGGCGCTCATGACCCAAACGGCACTCTCGGAGTTGGCCGTGTTCTCACCTGTGTCGTCCGGTCGCAGGCTCGGGGGTATACCCATTGGTGTGGTCGCCGTAGAAACAAGGACCGTGGAGCTGTCGATCCCAGCAGATCCTGCTAACCTGGACTCTGAGGCTAAGGTAACATTTGGTCCCCACAATGTAATATATGCATCACCACACACACACACACACACACACACACACACACACACACACACACGTGCGTAGTAACTCCCTCTCTCTCAGAACAGAGCAGAATTGAATGCAGGACCAGATTTTAAAGTCATTATAAAATCAAGAATTGTTGTTGATTTTAACTTCTATAAGCTAATGAATACAATTAATACATTTAATACATGTGAATCTGAATGGTGTTACAATAATACTCTGTGCTCAGTGCACAATTATTTCCTTATCAACAATTTACAGTGATTTTCCATTTTGACGTTTGGTTTGTCTCTGTTCTCTCTCTCTCTCTCCCTCTCCCTCTCCCTCTCCCTCTCTCTCTCTCCCTCCCTCCCCCCCCCTTTCTGCCCCCCCAGATCATCCAACAGGCCGGCCAGGTCTGGTTCCCCGACTCGGCCTTCAAGACGGCTCAGGCCATCAAGGACCTGAACCGCGAGGGTCTTCCGCTCATGGTGTTTGCCAACTGGCGAGGCTTTTCCGGCGGCATGAAAGGTCAGTCTCTCTCTGTTCGCCTGTTAGCCTGTCAGTCTCAGTAAGGCCGCTCCAGTAACCTGCGACCGCGTTTGCGAACAGACATGTATGACCAGGTGCTGAAGTTCGGAGCGTACATAGTGGACGGGCTCCGAGAGTACCTCCAGCCGGTTCTGGTCTACATCCCGCCCCAGGCTGAGCTCCGCGGCGGCTCCTGGGTGGTCATTGATCCCACCATCAACCAGCGACACATGGAGATGTACGCCGACAAGGACAGCCGGTAAGACTCCACGTGGTGTGGGTCACCGTAGGGGATGAGTTCACGTCCACTTGGGCTGTAGTCCCATGGGTGCTTGCTTTTCCCGTCCAGAGGTGGTGTCCTGGAGCCCGAGGGGACTGTGGAAATCAAGTTCCGTAGGAAGGATCTGGTGAAGACTATGAGGAGGGTGGACCCGGTCTACATGGGGCTGGCCGAGAAGCTGGGTGAGTCTGCTGGCCCCAGGATTCCCGCTGGGCGGGGGGGGCTTGACTTTGAGCGGGTACTTCTGTTTCGGTGTTGGCCTGGAATCTGATTGTAGACCCTGCCCCTGGCCAGGAACTCCGGAGCTAAGTCCCGCAGAGCGCAAGGCGCTGGAGACTGAGCTGAAGGAGCGGGAGGAGTTCCTACTGCCTATCTACCACCAGGTGGCAGTGCAGTTTGCGGATCTCCATGACACGCCAGGACGTATGCAGGAGAAGGGCGTCATCACGGTGGGTCCCTCATCTCCCACGTTTCCCATTCGCGCTGTCTGTGTTTGTCTTTGTCTGCTCAGGCCTGGGATGCTGTCCGTGTGCTTGACTGCTGCGTATCCTCATTCCCAGGATGTGCTAGAGTGGAGAACCTCCCGGCAGTTCTTCTACTGGCGCCTACGGCGCCTCCTGCTGGAGGACTTGGTGAAGCAGAAGATCCAGGCATCCAACAGCGAGCTGACGGACGGGCAGGTTCAAGCCATGCTGAGGCGCTGGTTTGTGGAGGCGGAGGGCACAGTCAAGGTGAGCACCATGCAGAACCCCC
>JAODJU010000063.1:2753281-2765337 GCA_026776725.1 Gnathonemus echidnorhynchus
GTTACAGTGACTAATGGCTGTGTTAAGCATCGCACTGTCAACCTCATTAACGTTCCTTAGCAGCTGGGGGGGGGGGGGGCTATTTGGGGGCAGAGTTCATTCTCCATGAATATGCAGGTTGGATTCTGGGTGTCAGATGAGGGGCGGGGCTACCAGGGCATTGGCTCTAGCTGAAAGCTGATTGGTCACCAGGGTGTCCCCTTCACTGTCACTCGCTGATTTACAGCATATCATTGTCTAATGATAATGTTGGCCTCTCCTTATTAAATACAGCCCCTTTTATGCCCCCCACCTTAAAGAATTCTGGAATAGCCCCTGGTAACGTGCATAAGTGGGCATCTGCTCCCATCTTCACACCCTTCCTGAAGCACGGCCATAGACATTCTTGAGGTTCATCGCCTTCATGGTCCAACTGCAGATGAGTGACAGGTTGCTTCGTCGCCCCCCCCCCCCCAGGCTTATCTGTGGGACAACAACGAGATGGTTGTGGAGTGGCTGGTGAGACAGCTTACGGAGGAGGAGGGGGCACGCTCCATCATCGACGAGAACATCAAGTACATCCGGCGTGACCACATTCTCAAGCAGATCCGCAGGTGAGCGCCCCCAGTTGGCCATGCAGGTCACGAAATTAACCAGACGCTGGAAACGGTATTAATGGTAAGGGCTGAGATGAAGTGACCCCATCTGTGGTCCCCCCCCCCCATTCTATCTCAGCTTGGTACAGGCCAACCCGGAGGTGGCCATGGATTCCATCGTCTACATGACCCAGCACATCTCCCCGACCCAGCGTGCGGAGGTGGTCCGGATCCTGACCACCATGGACACCCCGGCCTCCTCCTAGAGACGGCCTTCACCACCCGCACATGCACGTGGTGTTAGGAGACTGAGGCTGCAGGAGCCAAAATGGCGTCCACAGGAGGGCCGGAAGAGCCAGCATGGCGCACTAATGGGTATATGTTTTATTGCCCTGGATGCGACTGTTAGCAGTGATCCCGGTTTTAGTGACTGTACTGTTCCAGGGGGCTCGACTTCCCTTTCGGCCTAGAATACTGTGTACATTTAAGGACAGTGTGTCGTGTCGTTAGTGTTTATTTATGTGCACTTAGCAGTCAAGCGTCAAGCACCTTCTCTGTGATTTTAACAATGGGAATTCCTGAAATAAACTAAAAACAAACTCAAGACTAACAGTTGTTCTGGTTTCTGTGTGTCTGTCTGCGTCCACACCCACATCCCACCCGCAACGGTCGCAGGCAGATGGGTAATATCACGAGCACAGCTAGAGTTCTGTAATTATTTTTACTTACCCGTATGTCCACTAGATGGCACTTTTGTACATGGACTGCTACCAGGCAGCTACAGCACACACCTAATGGCACGGTTACCCACCTGGGCACAACTGGCATCCATTCATTTCTGATAGCCTGCTATACCTCTGTTTTTCTGTAAATTCCTTGGGGGGGGGGCTTATTTAATGCTGGGATACGGTGCCCTGTCACCCAGGACCTGGGTTTTACTATTGCAGATCGTCCCTGACTTGTGCGAATTACGACGACTCGCATGTATGACTGAAGTTAACGTATTTGTTAAAATACATTTTGGGCAGCCGTCCAGCCTAGTGCTCATTTCGTGCTGCGCAATAGTCGCCACGGGAAAGTACTGTGCTGTACGGCCGCGTGACCATCCCAGCCTCGCACGCATCTCCCAGTCCCAGCCTCACACGCATCTCCCAGTCTCAGTCTCGCACGCATCTCCCAGTCTCAGTCCAGTCTCAGTCTCACACCCGAAAGTCAGTGCGATTAAGCCATTCTGACATACGTCCGTTTTGAAGTAGGAGTGTCGGTCGGAATGCAACCCAATCATATGTCAGGGACAGTCTGCATTTAGGAAAAAAGAAAAGAACCCCCCTCCCCCAACATTGTAAGCCGTTCTGAGACACCACAGCATCAGCCTCTTTGGGCCCTCCAAGGCTACTGCATCTCCATGGGCACGATGATGGAGGCTCCAATGGGCGGCCCCTCCCCCCTCACAGCGATTGGTCCGTCCTGATGCCACGCCGTGGTGCGTAAACACGCTCCGAGTCTGGCATTATCGCAGCTACAGATGGCGGCGGTCTGCAGAACGGCCAGCGTCAAAGCCTGCCTCTCCTCATATCACCCGGAGGAGCGGCATCCAGGAGACTCGGTCTACATTAATCATCTACAGCATTTAATTCCCTGGCAATAAATATGCAAATGTGGGGGCGTGACCAGGCTCTGCTCATCACAAGACAAGCTCACTGGAGTCTGTCGAAAAGGCGTGGCAATTCCTGCGGGGGGTTGTTTATCCTGAACGTTGCAGATGATGACTTACGACCATCCCCAGTAACGAGATAAAGATATCAGAAGGGGGGGGGGGGGTCCACCATCATCCATCATATATTTCACACCAGTAGGTTGTGGGGTTAAATCCCATCGTGACATATCCAGGCACGTCTAATCAGCTTTCTACACAAAAACCATCCTCCCATTATAAAGACCTCCAGCATCTCTTCACGGTGACGGGTAGCTTCTCTGCATCCTACCCATAATGCTCTGCATCAACACGCTTACTGTCCATCATCTCCATGTAGTGTCTTTAGAGGCTATACTCTGGAGACTGGAACCACTAAAGTCTGTGTGGAAACATACAGTAAAGGTTGTTCTCACTTTTAAAGTATAAATCCGCAAAATGGGACCATGTCTGACCATAAAGTACCATCAAGGCTCTGACGTTTTCGTTTTAAAGCAGTAAGACACAGAATAGGGCTTTATGGTTTAAAGAATGTGTGTTTTGATTTTATTAGTTTGCATTTTCATTTCACAAAAATAAACCTGTTAGCCTAAAGGTGCTACATAAAAAGGGCATGAGTCTTCCTCAGGCTACAAAATTCGAAGGGAATATTTGTCCCTTGCTCAGAATTCAAAATGTGCTTTCAGCAGTGAAAAGCATTTTGACAGCATCTCTGTGTGCCTCTTGTCTCAATCTGTCACAGACCTGCAGCAAAGGCCATTGCAGGAATGCGATGACAAATGATAAAAATGTAAATAGAACATACATAATTAAGTGAAGAGTCCGACGGCGGGTTGTGGGTGCGAAGCCCTGCAGATCACATGATCTTGTTTTGCACTTTCTTTGCTGGTCAATGTTACTTAACTTAAAAAAAAAACATTTTAATACTTAAACATTTAAATTAATAGACCTGTCTCAGAAATGGGACAGAAATAAATAATACTGACACAGAAATCCACCAGTAAATAAATATGATAAAATCACAGAGATAGACAGGGGGTGCTGTCCTGGGCTTTTGAAGCTGGGTTCTCTCTCAGTGCAGAGATCTGTCCCCCCTGCTGGCTACCAGACGGTGCCTTCGCTCATCTCTGAGGGGGGGGGGAGCAGGTGAGCGCCGTAGCTGCCGGCACCGATGGACAGCGAGGGGAACAAGGGGTTGGAGCTATAGGCGTCCGAGGAGGCGTGGAGGGGAGGTTCTGGGCTGGGGGAGCAGCCCGGCTCGTGGGACAGGAGGTCCGAGAAGCGCTGGGGCTCCTCCGAGGCATGCTGTCCTGGCAGGGGGGGTTCTGGGAGGGGGCCCGGGGAAGGAGCGAAGCCTGGGTCAGTCGGCACCAGGGTCTGCGTGGGGGGGCGAGCGGGGGGAAAGTAGTCAAAGCTGCCACCAGGACTGTAGTAGTCATTCCGGAAATCTGGGGGGGAACAAATCACGGTGTCACTAAAAGCAGCACGCCCCATAGTGAGCACCAGCCAGAACAGGCCTGGACTACTGATAACCAGGGAGGGGGTCTGATTGACCCCGCACACAAGGCAACTATACCTGCAGCTGCCTTAAAATCCACTCGTGGAAAAAATCACAACACAGACCACAAGCCCTGTCGTGTTTGTCCAAAGTTGCAGTGAAAATCCGACATCAGATTCCACAACACCAATGACCTCTGTGCTTTTCCTTTTCACACTTGTTTCTGCCATTTTCCCCACATTCCAGCAGAGCGCCACCACCTGGGTCACGCTGTAAGTTACAAGAATATTGGACTGAAGGTGGCCGTGCCCTCTCAGACACCGAACTCGACTGAAAATAATGCATAATTTTGGACACGGGGACAAGTAACCATCCCCGACGTGACGCTTCTCCCCAAAGTTACTCACAGAGCCCAGGAGTATTAGATACAAATCGTTTTTAGGAGCGTTATGGCTGAAAAGCTTTTTACTCTGTAATTCACATATGCGACTTATTTCACAGGCAGAAATGTCCGTTCATTACAGCAGGCGGTGAACACATGATATCACAGATACACGGAAACGCGGAGGCTGCTGAACATTTAATTATGAAAAATATATGATATAAAGCGGGGTTTCATATTTATCAGCGACACCCACCTCCGTAGACTGAAAAGCGGCCGGCCGGCAGCAGCTCCCCCGGCTGCATGCGCTCCGTCCGCATCCTCCTCGGGCTCCGGAGGAAGGCGTGTCTCCGTGCGCCCAGGGCGCTCAGCTGCTTCATCCGCCGCTCTTTCGACCGCCGGTTCTGGAACCAGACCTGCCAAGAAGGAGGGCGCGTAAACGGACCGCCTCACATCCACAGCCGGTTCAGACGCTGAGATCACGGGACATGTGTCTCACTTTTGGGGGGCCATGTACGTACCATGGATGCCGAGTCAGGGACATGATTTATAACATTATGGGACATTATTGAACTCAACTCGAACTTAGGAGCATTTAATACACATAACAGACTATTTATTAAAGCATTGTAACAAATCAATACTGTAAAATAATGTTAATATTGTGTATCGTAATAATTATGGTAGATCATAGTCTTTTGTAATAATGATACTGAAAATCACAGAGCATTAACCGAACCGATACGTTAAGTTAGGAGAAGTCCGGTTGGGAAAGACCTTTCAACTTCACACCTCCATAACATCAAGTAATTAAAAGATATTCATTAAAAGTCGGCGGTAATTGACTCCACATTAAAAACTAGATTCCTTCAAATCATAAACACTCCAGTTACATATTCACAATAAGACGCGAAACTAAATTTGTTTTTAAAAATGTTATATTATGTTTTAATATAGGTCTAATGTATTCAAAATTCAAAAAACGAATGATAAAATTACGACCCTTTTAAAATTATACTACGAAAGCCTTTTAGGGGTCTTAATAAATACAAATGCAACTACTGCATTGTTGCATGCATGCATAATAGACTTTGGCATTTACATATAGGACCACTAAAATTAAATGCAAATCCATTAACGCTTCGTGATTTTCTTCATAATTACGAACTTGCGCGTTCATGATTTGCCCGCAGTATTTCTGCGTTTAATAAAAGCGCGATTCCGGACCTGGATGACGCGCATGTTGAGGCCGGTCTCCTGCGCCAGCTGCTCCCTGATGTGCCTCGTCGGCTTCGGCGTAGATGCGAAAGCGGCTTTCAGCGTCTCCAGCTGCTTAGCCTTGATGGTGGTCCGCGGACCGCGGCGCTTCCCGCTCAGGCTCGGCTCCTCTGGCTCGGTGCTCGCTGCCTCTTTGTCCGATAGCGGCCCGACCTCTACGTCTTTGCCGTCGTCCTGAGCGTCTTGGGAATCAGGAGATAAACTGGGATCGCTGGACGTGGTTACTGCTCAAAAAACAATCAAATAAAGTTATATTGATTACGTTGTATTCGATTTAATTAAATGAAAAATGTAATGAAAAGGTATTGGAAATGTAAAATTCTTCACCAACGTAATAATTATTCACACAAAATGAGCTGGGATCTTTTTCCAATACACATATACAAAACCTCACCCTCATAATTATCACAATCAATATTAAAAACTTATTATTTTAATTACACGACCTAGACCTATATAAATAAAATCAACAATTTAATATTTTTCCATTGCATGCACGGGTTTTGCGTTTTCATTTGTATGCGTTTAATCAAATCAGGATAAATTAGATTTTTTTTCATACATTATTTTCTCGAAATATTTATTTTTTTCGAAAAATAAATAAGGAATTAGAACACATTTAAAATATTGTTCGTGGTTAATGTAGCATAACTATTAGATAAAAAATGTAAACGCCTTATACCTTTACAGAAACACCTATAGACCTACAGGTACTTGGCCAATATATTAACATTAAAAAGAAATATAGTTCTATCTTTATAACGTGTACAGCAGACTTGAGTAAAATAAATGACAGGCATATAAGACGTGACGGTTAATTAAGCCGCCTGTCGCATCTGGGTGCCGGACCTGAGGGGAGGTTCGTGTCCTTCTCGCTGCCGCCGTTTAGATAATCATCTTTGCAGACAAATTTGTTCTCGTCCACGACGTAGAGCTCTTCCCCCGTGGAGAGCTGCTTGCTGCACAGGATGCAGGTGAAGCAGCTCAGGTGGAAGACGCTGCTCCGCGCCCGGCGCACCAGGTCGCTGGGCGAGATGCCGTGACCGCAGCCGGCGCACTTGGTGCCGAAGCGTCTGCGGGGCAGGGAGAAGAAATTCAGCCTCGGGGACCACAAACAGGCCAGCAGACGTGAATATTAACCACTAACAGGTTTACAAGCTATTTTCTTAGATTTGAAATTTACACTGAAGAGAACGGGGCTTCCTTGTAAGAGATGCGTATTCGTAAATCTATGATTAACTGATGTTATTTTTTTTTGTTTCGAAAAATAAAAAAATAGGCTTGTATTTTAAAACGATTGCCGGAATATGTAAAAGCCAAAGCAGCGTGGAAAAGGTAGGATACACGTATGACGAATATCTCCAAATGAACAAAAACATTGTCGTCACCCTTAAACTTGGGTCGTAATTATAGGGATTTTGAACTACATTAAGTGATGCAAACAATCAAAACCAAGACAATTAACGTAGCTAATCCCTGTTCAATCAGTTGACAGCGGCGTGTTCCCTGGAAAGTGACATTGCTCTTGGTCTCCAGTGGAGGAACGCATCTTTAGAAGCAAGCCAACGCGTTCGGGTTCCGGCGATCGCCTGCCGTTGTGATTTTACGCAACGCTAATGAAGTACGCAAGCCATAAGCACGAAAACATGAATTCATTTCAAAACTACAAGGCGAATAGATCTGCATCACAAATCGAGCTACTCTCCGTCCAAGAAAACAAACAACACGTGGTTTTAAACCGAATACAGTGACACTAGCAAGTAAACAGCATAACGCCGTCATATAGGGTGCAACGTAGGTTATATCAGACAAACACTTCCCAAACGCCACTTCGCATGTTGTCACATATGGGGAATATACCCTCAGAAAATAATTGCAAAAATGTGCACATTTGCTTGTCACTGCAGAACTGTGCCCGTGTTTTTGTGCTTTTTAAGGTACAGAAATGGACTCTGATGTACATCCCAAAGGTACAAACTGCATTAATGTACCATCAGTGGTACAGAAATGTTCATCATAGACTATTTCTGTACCTTAAAAGGTACAATTACCTACAGCTAAGGGTACAATTGGCTGACCCTTGAGGGTACAGCCCCAGTGACAAGCAGAGTACAGATTGTTACCCTTTTTTCTGAGTGTATACAAATCACAAAAGCTCACGTTGAAGTGATATTTAAACATATACAACTAGTTCTAATGTAATAAAAACACGAATGTGCCCCACATCACCGCTCTTAATATATTAGTTCTGTTAGACCTCTCACTAAACGTGTGGCACTTTACGTCCTTGCAGTTGGCAGGTTTTCAGAGAACAACGCAGTCCTCCATTTGCAAATAAAAAGGAGACGCTACGGGCTATACTGCGCGTGGCTTCGAGGCTCACCGAAAGAAGTCATTTTTGCAGTATAATTTGCCTTCCCGAGAGAAGCACTTCTCGGTTAAATTGCACTGGCAGTCGCAGCACTGCACGCACTGGATATGCCAGTGCCGGTCCAGGACATTGAGAAGAAACCGGTCCATTATAGGCCGCTCGCAGCCGGCACAGTGAACCATCGTCCTTGAACAAACACGGCGGGTTTCTCTTTAGTGTGTTTTCTCTCTTCGTGGGCTCTTCCGTCTCCTTTAATGACAAATAAAATGCATCTCCTCGCGACAGCAGGACAGGCTCTGGTACCTGTCTTGCCCGATTCCCTTTGTGACACCCAGAGTCTCACACAGAGCGTACTGCGCTCTCGGTTTGGCGCTCAAGGCACCCTGTAGGTCTTCAAAATCCGTTAATTCTCTCCAAAGGCGTCAATTCTCCCAGAAGTGAGGAAGCAAGAAATCCTAAAAAAATCTACAAGGTAGGAACCGCCCGGCCTGTCTTCCTTAGGATGAAATCAGATGCAGAATGAAGAAAGGAATCAAGAACTTCAAGAATGAAGAGAATTAGAATCTTTCCAAATATTTTTTTAAATCGAGTCCCCTTGGCAAATAAAATAAAAACGAATGAACCTTTCCGTAGACTAAAGGACTTAAATGGCGAAAAAAAAATATTTTTCTTAAAGAAAGAGTGAGTGAGGTTTTGTTTCTGAGAGCAGTTCAGAGCGCGCTCCTGGGGCTCCTCGCGTATTTATTCCTGACACTCCACAAAGTGGCGGAGGGGACACGGTCGCTGATGTCACTGGCGGCGCGGCCAATCAGCGGCAGCAGCATCCTCACGGTACCCAGCACGATGAAATTATATTTATACTGCAAAGAACCCGTCCTCTGAAAACAAGACTCTAATTAATTGCAATTAACTCCTTCAATACATCAAATATGCAAACAGTCTGAAAGAATCCATATACATCGCTTTACTTGCATGTCTTGCAGATCTAACCACTAAGTTTTTACTTTCCTCGTGTTTACAGGTGAGCCCGACTATTGAACTACACTAAAATGACTTTCATGTGTCTTTTTAAGGTTTTATTTTTGGATCATTTATATCTTATTATGATGTTACAAATAATATTTCCACATTTAAGTATCAGGATATGAACACTGCAAAGCTTAATCTGATGGTAAATTCTGCGGGTTTTGGTGCCACGTGCAGTATAATTATCATCCGTTTTTTCCCTTATCTTAGTAAACGAAAGGATTTTGCGCCAACAACCGATGTATACCTACATCTAAACCGGACGTTTTAATCTAAACTCAGTGTTTACCACGGACACAGTGAACGACGTAGCCCACAACGCTTTTCTCAGTCAAAATATTGGCTACGAGACTTCAGCGCGTTAGGTGTTATAATAATACTGTTACTGCTATGAGGCTGGGCTCCGCGGTGACCGGCGACATCCCGCGTTGGGACAGCCGCGTGGGACCCGCGAAATCAGCCCCGAGATGCGACAGCAGAAGCCAGGCTGTCCGCCCCCAGCCGATACCGCAGAAAATGGGACAAAAGGGAGGTAACGGCACCGGCAAAAACTGTAATTATAATTAAACTCAGCATGTTCACTTTCAACTCTATAGAACAAGCAAACGACAAAAACAGAGGGTGGATCGGGAGGGAATGTAACAAGCCGAGTAAGAGTAATACGGGACAAGAAGGCCATTTAAAGGTAAAGATTATAACGAAAAAGTACCGCCGCTGATGTATTATTCGGTACCGGACGCTATAATAGGGTCAAAGAGGGAAGATCAGGTAGGGAGATTCTGACTTTCCTCTTACTAAGGTGGGCTTCTGATTAAACAGAGGAGCGACCTGACAGCCAGCGTTAATTACAGACAGCTAGAATACAGTCCGATGTGCAGCCTCCCTGACCGTGATTAAAATGAGGGACATGGAAGATGTTACATCTGGAGTTGGGCCCCGTACTGTAAAGAGCCCTGACTGCTGTTTAAATGGTGCAGACCATCCACCCATTTTCTGTAACTGCTTGCCCTATTCAGGGTTACAGAGGTCTAAGGCACAAGGCAGGGATCAACCCAGGATGGGGCACCAACCCATCGCGGGGCACAGTCACTCACACACCATTCACTCACCCACGCACACCTATGGGCAATTTGACAACCCCAATTAGCCTCAGCATGTCCTTGGACTGTGGGGGAAAACTGCAGTACCCTGAGGAAACCCCACGATGACACGGGGAGAACATGCAAACTCCAGTTAAATGCATTTTTATCAAAAAAAGGTACATTTTGAAGAAAGCAGGGTCAGGCGCTCCCTGGAGTAATCAGGAGTTAAGGGGCTTGTGTAAGGGATCAGCAGCAAAGTAATTTCTTTGGGATTTAAACTAACAACCTTCCACAGTCACACACTGCATGCGGGAACCCATTAGAACTGAACCAGATGGCTTGAAAACTGCACATCTGCTGGGGGGGGGCGGTCTTGCTCTGACCGGTGATACAAGAGGTTTATATGTGGTGTATGTGTTCACTAGGAAAAAACTGCAGTCAACGTAAAGACAGGCACAAAGCAGACACCTGCCATTTTCTGGGTCTGTACCCTCAAGGGTCTGCCAGTTAGCTAATGGTATTTGTACCTTTTAAGGTACAGAAATGGTATATGATTCACATTTCTGTACAATTGATGGTACATTAATGCTGTTTGTACCTTTGGGATGTTACTCAGAGTCTGTTTCTGTACCTTAAAAGGTACAATAAAAGGAATATAGCCCCAGTGACAAGCAAAGGTACAAATTTTTACCTTTTTTTCTAGGAGGGTACCTGGGGTCTGCACTGCATGCTGCACGGAGCAGGGACGCTAGCCTGGACAGCTGTTGGACCTTCTGAAGTCGTGTCTGGGAGTTTGGATGTTCTACAGAACTGTTTCTCAACTGGTGGGTGGCAAACCAAAAGTCTCATGGACCATTCCTTTTAGGTGACGGGGTACTTGGTTAAAAAATATATATTTTGCAATTGTCTTTTTAAAAAAAAAAACAAAAAAAAAAACAAAACAGTGTGTGAAGGCTTTGAGCTGCTGTAATTGCTGTATGTTTGAGTTATAATTGCTGCACTATTTTTTGTCAAAATAATTGTGGTTTAATTTTTTTTTTAAATTTGGGTCTTGACTTAACGACCAAGGAAAAATGTGGTTCCAGAGGCCAAACCATTTGAAAATTACTGATTTAGATGACACAAACCCGTAACCACATCTGCTGTCTTGTGTTTGCTTGGTTCCTGTACAGTTCTCAAAAAATATTTCCCTGGATTTTAAAAAAGTTTGGCAAGTTCTGGCAAAGACTAAAAAAAATACCATGCCAGAGAAATGCTGCATCAAGATTTAATGCTGCGTTGTATTTATCTTGGAGGTCAGAAGTTGGAGCTGGGAATGATGTCACATTCCGAGTTAACTGCATTCCGGTACAGCAAGTCAGAAAGCCATTTAGCAAACCAGGGACCCATTTTTAAAAGCAAGATTTCTTGCTTAGCTGGATATCGTGTCAGATTTAAGGTACCCTTTAAATGGCCTTTATCTTCGTTCACTTACATTTAACCTAAACTCCCTTAAATCTGACAAGTTATCCAGCTAAGCAAGAAATCCTGCTTTCTGAAACAGGTCCCAGTTCCAGCCAGGTTCATTGTTAGCCATTGCGGTTGGACAGTACTGTCTGTACGACCAATCTGACGATGCAGGTGCTAATAACATAGCATAAAACTACATATTTAACTTCTGTTGCAATCCTGAATTCTGAGGTCGGGGTTGTGTAGATTCCTCTGACCTTCCGAGTTGGAATTCCGACTTCAGGGGGTGTTCCAGTTGAAATTTCCAATTGGGAACTTGGAATATCTGAGTTACGAGTTCAAATGGAAGGCAGCGTAAGATGGTCAGGTCAAAGGGTACAGAGTCTGGACAGGGTCCTCAACACTCTGGCGGGTGATTTACATTTGTTAATTAATGCTAAATGCTCCTAATGAGACCAAGAGGAAACCCTCTGGGCCATTGATACCTTTTAATGTTAAACAAACATAACAGTGCAATCTGCATTCATTAACACTCACTCATTAAAGCCTGTTTACTGTGATAAATTAGCAGTAAACAGTAAGATCCATACCCAGCTGCACCAGACGGGCGTATGACACATGTTTGTACTTAGCAACAAATATACAGATATAAATGCAGTAACAGATATGCACAGGAATACGGACATCTTGGCCGGGGGGCGT
>JAODJU010000063.1:2777780-2803364 GCA_026776725.1 Gnathonemus echidnorhynchus
CGGCACGGGTGTCCTGGCGCTCGCGCCCGCCTCGCTGTCTCCAGGGGAACGCAAAGCCGCGGAGTGACCGAAGAATGCTGCCCCAGGTCTGGGGCAGCACCGCCGGCAGGTCCAGCTCGGCGTCACCGCGGTTATTCTCATTAAAATCATCCTGCACTGTCGGGTTCAACTGTCGAACATTACCTGAGCAGAAGAGGAGGGAAGACAGTGTATACTTTACTACAAGCCGAAGCAAAAACGCCTAACCTAGCAAACACTACCTACAAATGAGAGGCAGTCAGATTACTGCGTGATTTAGTTAGATCCACCGGGTTAAGTTAATCTGTATCGTCCCACATTTTAAATGATATAAACACAAAACCCGGCGCCGTATTCATCCCGCAGTACTGAGAGTGGAACTGCGTTTCTCTAGGAACTTACTGCTTGAAATGACACTTGGCTAAAGTCGACCGAATTTCACCTTACGTGGTCCCGTTCGCCCGAAGCGCAGCACATTTACTGCGCACCTTCCCGGCCGCCGTACTTCACGAAGGGAAAAATCATAGCGCCCTCTGCTGTCATAGTGAGGAACTGCAGGTGTTATCGTTATTATAAAAAGAATCGTTATTTTATTTATTTAGCCCATTTATCCAAAGCGACGTACATGGAGCTGTTGGGGTTAAACCACTCTCTCAACAGAAAGCATTTTTATTTTTACAAATGTAATTTCTATATAAAATTATTCTTATGGTAAAATTATTCTTATTCTAATCTTATGGTAATGTACAGTGTATTTTTCAAGTAATAAACGTATTATAAATGATTTTAAATGAGTGACATCAGCAAAGTTTTCAAAAACGTATGCTTTGACACACGTTTCCTCCTGGCAAAACAACAGGTGAAAATTAATATGTTCGACCGGGAAGCCAGGGCCGGTTTGTATGCCCCGCCCCGCTTACGTCATGTACCGTAAAACTATACATATTTAACACCATCTTCCTGTCGCAATGAGCGGGAACACCAGCCGGAGACAAGCAAGTTCAACCTCTTTTCCCTGACTTCGGCACTGTCTAGGATGGTTTGTATTTACAGCTGCGATTTACACACAGTATCCACACGGTATCCCTGGTTCTGGCAGTGAAGGTGTATTTTGTGATCCCATCTACCTTCCACATAGAGATTAATCATACGTACAATGTGGCAGCCGAAAAAATAACATTAATCAGCATCTGGGCTGGGGGACAGGGGTCACCTTTCAATACTTACAACTGTATCTTTATCCCACAAGTGTGCAGTGAAATACAAAACTGTCATCTGGGCATCACCATGCTACATTTCACATACACGCAGCCCTACTAGACAAACCAAATACGTGAAATCTCCACATATTCAACTTTACGAGATTATCAGTGCACATAATCTGTGCCACAAATCTGTTTCTCAGCCACATTGATTCAACATGCCTCTCCAGGGTGGGGGGGGGGGGGGTAAAGACAGGGACATGATCGGTGCCACGAGAACGACCACCATCAGATGCGAAGGAAGAGAGGATGGTTTGCACTTGTTTATTGCCGTGAAGCAGAATTCAGGTTTGTGAGATTAACATATACTGACTTCACAGGTCTGTGTCTTATTCAGGAATCCGGGAAGCTCCCCTGAACACAGGCCTCAGCAGGTAAAGAGCAGCAGCAAACATTGTCATCACCGTGTCTGGAGATCAGGCCAATCTGAAACGGAGGCCCCAAGCAAAGGAGCCACCACTTAAACAACCAGGAAAAAAAAAAATCCACATGTATGTGTGCATGGTCCTCTACTGCCATCCAGGTGTTGGGGGGCGTGGCAGTGGCAGGGGGGCGGGGCCGTCAGGACAGGCCACTCAGCCTCTCGCTGACCTCCCACAGTTTCCTGGCCACGGCGTCGTCCCTGGCGCGGGCGCCCAGCTCCTGAGGCTGGCAGCAAGTGAAGTACTGTCCGCTGAGGGGCTCGAGGCCCTCCTGGAGGGCGCAGTGAAGTGTGGTCTGGGCCCCCTCCTCCGGGTCCAGAAAGAAGAGGCGGGACACGGGCTCGATGAACACCTTCTGCCACAGGCTGACGTGGCGAGACAGCTCCGTCCTCACGATGCCTATGCGGCGGAGGGAGCAAGCGCGGGACGTCAGAGACACGCACACATCCTCCACCTGTACTAATTCCATCACCTGTACTTTCCCTGAGTGACATGGGCCCTAAGAGATGTGGAGTATAGTTGGATTGATCCAAGTTGGGGGCCCAAAATCTCTAGCGGTGCTCCTGTTTGTAACAGTACAAATATGGTGATGTTTTTTCAATGATCCATTTTTTTATTGCACAAATAACATGACTGATTTCCTTAATATTCCGCTATTCTATTTTTCAGGATATTCCATTAATGTACTGTGTTTTTTATAATTTGTCCGCACTATGTGTTCTGTCTTTGCACTACACGTCTGTTCGTCTGTGCTATACATACCTGATGCTGTATGCACAAGAATATCCCCCTGGGATCAATAATGTTCATCTTAACCCTAATCTTACACATACACAGAACCCGAAATCTACAACGTGCCACGAAAATCCATCAGGGCCCCATCTCACCCAGGCCACCACCTCTTCACCCTGCTGCCCTCTGGAAGACGCTATAGAACCATTAAGACGCGCACATCCAGACTACTGAAAAGCTTCCATCTGAATGCTATCAAAGACCTGAACTCTGTTAAATGACAGTTCACTGCATCTAAATGCAAGGTTATAATCTCCTGTCTTTTGCTGGCATAGATGGGACAAAAGGGCAATATCCCTGGGACTTATTGCAATTACCATCATTTATTTATTTACTACTAATATACTTAGACCTTGTATATACGTATGTATAGAGAAGCACTCAGTGGTTTATTGGTTTATATAAATGCCTGTATTTTTACTTTGTTGTGTGTGTGTGGCTCAATATGCTGAGCATTTGTATGTGATGAATCTGTTATACTGTATGTACTATTAAGGGAACACAATGTCATTGTACATCTGGGCAATGACAATAAAAGGCATTCTATTCTATTCCATTGATAAAACGTTACAAGCAGAAGTTTTGAATAAAACCGGCTTAATTAATACTGGCTTAATTAATACTGGCTTAAAACCGGCTACACGTGCTTTGAAGCTGAAAAGGACAGCCGCTGATGTGAGTCATGGCACGTGGCGGCAGGTCACGCACCGGGGTGAACGCTGTAGCAGGAGACGCTGGTCCCACGCAGCCTCCTGGCCAGCTCGCGCGTGAACAGCACGTTGCACAGCTTGCTGTTGCAGTACGCCTGGAAGAACTGCCAGCTGTAGCGGCCGGAGCCCAGGTCCTTGGTGGCCAGGAGCTCGTCGAAGTCGACGCGGCCCCAGCGGTGGGCGACAGAGGACAGTGTGATCACACGGCCCCCCGCCCCCTCCTTCAACCTCTCCAGAAGCAGGCAGGTGAGCAGGAAGTGTCCCAGGTGGTTGACCCCGAACTCGATCCCGAAGCCGTCCTTCGTGCGCCCGTCCGCCACCAGACCTGAGCCGCGTCGGAAACACGAGGGCGTGAAGCTGAAGGGGAGGACACGGAGAAGGTGGGGGTGGAGGAGGGGGATACGGGACTCACCAGCATTGTTAATCAGCAGGTCGAGCCTGGGCTCCATGTTCAAGAAGGTGTCCGCGAAGGATCGAACAGACTGCAGGCTCCCCAGGTCCAGCTGCAGGTACACTACCTGGGTGCTACCAGTTTCCTGGAGAGCATATAGTGTTCAGACTACAAGAAAACAAGCAAATTCACTCCCTCCCCAGCAGCAAAGCAGTTAGCCTCTCACCCGCTCGATGTCTCGGATCGCAGCCTCCGCCCTCTCCTGGCTGCGACAGGCCAGGATTACCCTGGCCCCCCTCCTCGCCAGCTCCTTGGCTGTGGTTTTCCCGATGCCGGTGTTTCCTCCTGCGAGGAGCACACGGGTAGATCCCGCTTAAAACACACGTAAACCTAACAGCCAGGTCCGCTCTCCCCTAGTTAAAGGGAAAGGCGGTCTGGCGGCCCTAGGCTCGGTATATGCGCTGCGTTTGGACCCAAAGCCCGCTTATCATCAGATGTCAACTTTGGTCAGCTGGCTGGCGTGAGATTTTCAATTCGAGACAAAGTCCGCAGACGCATTTACATGTATAACAGTTTTATTATCGTGTAAATAGTCTGTAGGGTTTGCAAACGACCCCAATGCCTTTGATTTCGCTAATTTTAGGTTTATAATGAAATAATACAGATATTCCGCAAGATTTCTTGCGTGAGTCTGAAACCGTGAGTGACACGCCAGATATGAGAGAGTTAGCAGCCCTGCATTTCGACCAAAACTGGACGAAAACCCGAAAAGGAAACTTCCCCGAAAAAGTGGGACCGAAAGTAAGCCGGCTGCTTAAAAGGCTTGTTCCAAAGCACAAGTATGGTTCATGCGGATCAGTGAACGGGCTTTAAAAAGCTCCGCTGGTTTCATTTAACAAACAGGGCGGCGGAGACCCTTCGATTCATCCTACCTGTGATGATGACCGTCCTGCCGGTCATAGCCGCGCCGCTCACGCACACAGACCTCTGGAAGAAGGTCTCGGTGATCAGAGCGTAAAGCGCATAGATCGCGACTAGCAGCGCGACGGCTTGCAGCAGGTCGCACATGACGTGGCTGGATGGATGGACGCGGGGCCCCGGAGACGCGTGGCGGGCTGCGGCGCTGGACCAGCACGGAGCGGCGACTCGGCTCGGATCGAATCAGCTCCACTCCTTTTCTTGTCTCCCACTGTCTTTGCTTGTTTTACCGGTTTGCCACCTCTAGTCCCCCGCCGAATTGCAGCCCGGGCTCGGTCTACTGGTCGAGCCGGTCGTGAACAGTGAACCTATTCACCCCCAGTATGACAGGTTTGAGAACCGGACTGGCGCAGGATCCAGCCTCAGACTGACCGCAAAAGAACCGGAGCTTTTCTAAAAATGGGTGCAAAACAAGGTGTCGTTCGTGGGACCGGTCTGTTCTGATTTCGGACAGTGAAAAAATTACTCAGCACACTTAAAAATAAACTTCCATACACCTGGGAATAAAGAGCAGCCTTAACCATTATTAGGATTATGGAATTGTAGCAAGTATCTTTCATCTTTCTGCCCTCGCTGAGTCTGGGGAAGTGGGCGGGTTTCCAGGCCGTGATGCCCCCCCGAATTTACCCATACAAACAGATTAAAAGCGGCGCACACTCCCTCCCGGCCCGTCCACATCACTCAAATTAAAGGACACGAGTTCCTTCCAGTTTGTTCTTTAAAAAATCCTGCGTATATTTACATCGTTTTAACAGACAATTAGACATCAAAGTTTGTGTATTTACAACACAGATGCTGGTTCCAATGGTCTGGAATATTTACACGTTAATTGAAAAACGGAGAACACGGACACACCCCCCTTTTTTGTTCCGTAGACAACGGGAGACATTTAAAATAAAACAGTGCGTTTATATACCAGAGAGCATTGCCGGCACCAAGCCGAGTTTCTTAATTTGTGTGTTCAAACACACACACATACAGACGCATATATAAACACACACAACGTGTATATTTCAACGCACATCCGAATATACACGTGTACATGCAAATATACGTTTCGCATGTGTGCCTTTACACGTACCTACACGTGTATCCATATCGTATGCTTTATATCCATCTGCAGTGCAAAAAAACACCAACAGTACAGATACGGAGACATTAAAAAGTCCAAGAAAATCATCGATCCCACCCGGGGGAAACATATAAAATCCGACCCACACGGCGCCGACGAGCCCTCTAAATAAAAGCCACGGTCGCTAGCGCCCCCTAACGTTATCAAAGTTTCTCTTTCCTTGTATGTAAAACGTAACAAAACGTTTAGAAACTCCATGTGCAACTTGCCACAAATTTTTAGCCCCCAAAAATACTTCATTTCATGCAAATGTCTGTAGTTAAATAAGAATAATTATTAAAAATCCTCTTCATTTGTACAAGTTGGCTGGGGGAGGCTGTTGCCGGGGTAACCGGTTGCTAGGGGACGGCACCGTGACACAGCACCGGAGGTGGGCGGAGCTTGAGAGTCTGCCGGGCGGCCGGCTCTGTCCGCGTATCCTGCTCCTCCTCGTCATCCTCCGGTTCCACCTCGTGCTCCTCCGGCTCTGTCCGCTCCTCCACCACCTCCCTGCCCCGCTCTGGCGGCTCCTCCTTTGCCGGCACATGCGTGAACTCCGTGACGGTGAACACGAACTGCAGGCAGCCCAGCTTGACGGAGCTGCCGTGGTGGAGCAGTGCCGTGCCCTCCCAGCCGGCCCCGCTGCCCCCGATCAGGCTGGAGCTGCTGGCCCGGCAACCACAGGGGGGGCGTGCCCCGCTCCCCGACCGGCTGCTCATCACGCCCCCTACTGGCACCGTTTGCCCCGTCCCTTCCTTCTCCTCCTCCTCTCGCTTCCGTTTCCTACAGCGCCCTGTGGAAGACAAGCACGCCACCGGCCAATCAGAGAGTCCCGCAGCATCCGCAACACTAACAGCAAGTTGGGTCCCTGATCACCAATACAAAATGACTCCGTGGTCTGGGCCCTGACTACTACGCCACCTAGTGGCTGCCAAGCAAAATGCTCACAAAGGCTGGAGTGTGTGGTGAGGGGTGACTCACGGCCATGGGTACGCGCTCTTGGGACCACGCTGCCAGCGACCATGGGAGGGGTCTTCTCTGAGAAGTCGCAGGAGTACAGGACATTGTCGACCGTGGTCCCGTGCTCACTATAGTTCAGCAGCTCGTAATGCTTGGTGTTCTGGATGGATGGACACGCAGATCAGTTGACAGAAAAGGGGCATGAACCATGGAGAAGGAATGATACTGCGATGACCTGGACTATGATTAAACCAGATTTCGAAACTGGACCAAACCGACCAGTTTTACCACATACAGAAGGTTCAGATGATACAACTCCCAGTTTATTCACATGTCAATGTAAGTGAACAAAAAGCAGATAAAAAAAAAATGTTCCTTTTATTTATTCATAGAGCAGGGACACTTAATCGCTGTGCCCCCTGCTGGTCGGTGCTGGTACCCACCTCGTCGTAGAAGATACAGGCGTGCTTTCCCGACACGTAGTTACAGTGTCCGTACTTGGTCAGGCATACGTCCATGTCGGCACCTGGTGACGAGGGTGAGGTGAGGGTGTTACTGAATGTCGACCTCCATCACTCGAACCTGCAGCCGGAGCCCAGGGTCCCGCTCACCTGTTCCTATGTACAGGGTCCTGTACCACATGCTTACTGCTTCACCTTTTCCCGTTAGGGGGTAAAAGGCAGCGCGGGCCTGACCCTGGGTATTCACAGCTGGGGAGGGACAGAGAGGAGGGAGTGAGTAACGTGTATAATAGTGATGGGCAAAATGATACTTATGAACCATTTGATGTATTTTTTTGACTCCACTAGATGGTGCTGTCTGTTCAAAAAAGGGCCAAGAGCAAGCCAAGAGCACCATTTAGTGAGGTCAAAAAAATACAGCAAATGGTTCATGAAGCTTCATTTGCCCATCACTAGTGTATAATCTACAAAGGACAGGATGAATTGGGGAGGGGCCGCACCTGGAAGGGGCGGAGACTGTGGCTTTGCGGAGGGTGGGGCTTTGGGTCGAGAAAACTGCCGGATCCTTTGCCAGGCGAGGACCCTGATGAGCTGCTCATCCAGGAGACTCAAATCCACGTCTGCAGAGGCAAAGAACATCCCGCCTTTATAAAGCCGCCGGAACCGTAAAACCACGAACATCCACGGAGCCTGATGCCGATTCACTGGAACCCCCTACAGTTGGCCTGTTACAGCATAGAAGCCCTTTCACTGTTGCTCCCTCTGGTGGCAGGGGCCTTACCAACAACGCTGCCGTCCTGGGGGGCTCTGGGCAGGGTGATGGCGCGGGAGCCTGCAGTGGGGGTGGATGGTGGTAGCGCCTTTCGGGGCTGAGAGAGGAGGGACCCGGCCTCCTCCACCTTGACGTCGGTGCTGAGAGAGCCCGCGGGCTGCGGGGCGAGGTCACAGGACCCTGGCGTGCTGGCGGAAGGCGCACAATGGCGGGGGGCTGCTTCCGGAGGCTGCTCCTCACATGGGGCAGCAGGACGAGCCAGGCTGCTCTCGTCGGGGGTGACACGAGGCTTGACGTGGGCCTGCTCGCAGTGCCGTGACGGGGAGGGGGTCTGCTTGGCAGATAGGTGCCTGACAAAGCTGCACTGGAGGGCGATGATGTCCTGCAGCCACTGCGAGACAGTGGCGGGGGAGGGGAGCATGGTTACACATAGCTTGCATTATCACACACAGCCACTAGGGGGCACTGTGGTGCTTATTAAATAAAGTGATGGCAGAGTCCATGAATGCATGTACTGTGTTGGGAACGGACAGGTAGACCACTCACCTCTCTCTGCTCATCCTCGCTGGTGAAGCGGCAGGTGGAGGCGGATGAGGAGGAGGGTGGGTGCTGAAGGAGTGGGTCTGATACACCATTACAGATGAGCTCCCCAACTCGGACCCCATCCGGGGCCCGCAGGGTCAACGGACAGCGGTATAAGGACTTGATGGCTTCAGGCACCTGCCAAGGGTTGTTGGGGGGGGGGGGTGCACACAGTTGGATTTCATGTTACCATTTGACTTTACTGTGGTGTGGCTGGGGGCGTGGCTTACATAGGACAATCTCCTCCTCAAGTGGGTGTGACCCAAGGTGGGGGGAGTGGTTACCTTGAACATGCCCCTCTGTTGGGGGTGTGGCCAGTGCTCCTGGCGTGCCTGCTGCAGGAAGTCCACTTTGACGGCCTGCTGGGAAATGCGGTCCTGGAAGTGGTCGAGTAGCTGGCATCGCTGGCCAAAGGTCAGGCTGCCCTGTAACGGGACAGGACCGTGGAAGTGGGGCATGATGGGAAACAGAGGCGTATGTGGTGGGCGGGGGGGATGCTGGCTGCCACTCACCGCCACAGCTGCCTCGTGCTGCGTGTGACTGGAACACACCCACGCCCCTGTAGGCATGGCCGACAGCGGGGGATCCATGCAGCTCATGTGGAACAGCAGGGGGCAGTAGTCACACTGGATCAATGGAGCCAGGCGGCAGCTCCTGGGGGGGGGCAGATCAGTGAGATGATGCGCTTGTGGAGGCGGGGCGTCCCGGCAGAGAGCCCCCGTCACCTTCTCATCACGCTTCGCCGCAAGCAGAACCTCAAGACGGCAGAGACTACAAGTCCAGGGGTAACAGAGGTCAGGGATCATACCTGCCACAGGAGAAGCACAGCTTCCCTGGCAGCGGAAGTAGCCCACCAGGGTCCAACTTATGCTGGGATCGCTTCACGCTTTTCCCTATGGAGGACAGATCTTTGCGTCTCCTCTTACTGCTCCCTGCGTGGACACACACACATAAGCTTGGACAAACACACACACACACACACACACACACACACACAGAGCCGGACCTCACCTGACATGGCCCCCGGGCCGCCAAGCTCACTGGGCAGCGGAGACCCAGCACAGCCCCTTGTCATGGCGGCGGCGATCAGCAGCGCCAAGGGCTTCTGCAGGCATGTCTCGGCGCCGTCCAACGCCGAGCCCAGACCCTGTGGCTCGTCCTCCACGTCCAGCAGGTCCTCGTCCTCGTTCTGCTCAGAGGGCGTGGCCGTGTCCGTGGAGGCCCCGGAGGCGGGCGTGGCCGGCCGCTCCAGGAGCCGGACCTGAGCCATGGCGGGACTCGGCTCTGGCCACGCCTCTGTCCCTCCCTCCAGCTGCACGGCGTCGAGCTCTGGGTCGGGTGTCGGCTTGGCCAGAGTCCGCTCCAGGAGCCCGTTGACCTGCTCCTGCTTCTGCAAGTGTTCGAGGGGGTTAACAGCTTATGTCACCTGTTAGCGTGGCTAAGTATTTTTTGTGTTACTCAACTACGGTGATGTGACCTTTCTGTAACCCCACTGGACAAAGGCTTACTGCAATCCCATTGGATGGCTTGGAAAGCTTCAGCTAAAGAACCTAATGAGGGAGAATCTCAGCTTACCTTCCTGTGCAGGATGCAGAGGTGACACATCCAGCCAGCAGGGGGCAGTGTTTCCTCACTCAGCGGTGGGTCGCTGTAGGCACCAGAGAAGCAGAAGGTTACCGATATGACCCACATACTTTAAACACGAGGCCAAGGTGATAAAACAGACGGTTGCGCGTTTCTTCTGAAGGGTTTCACCATGCGGGGCGTGTAAAGCGGATTTCCTGCCGGGTGAAGAGCAGCCCGATCACCACCAGCTGCCCCACCAAGGCAGGAACTGCAGACGCTGCTGCCACTCAGGCCCCAGCAGGGCAAGTGGACACCCTGTCCAGTCATCACACCCGAGTCCTTCACCACAGAGATCAGCCACAACTAAGCATAGAAAATGTGCGAGAGGGAACTCTGCGAGTAGCGGAGAAGGCAGCGAAAAACAGGTCGAACCGCATGTTACAAGATGAGAGGGGGAATCACCCCACCCCAGATGGGGCTGCTGCAGACAGGAAAACAGAGGCCAGGCTGAACCACAGCGGTGGCAGGAAGGCAACGGTAACAATGAAACACCTGTCAGTTTTTAAGATTTATTTACAAGCGCAAATCACTTTACAGTCACGTATAATGTATACACAGTACAGAGTAGATACAGCAATAATAGTGATAACCGCCAGGCCATTCACTACAGCTGAAGAACGGTAGGACACGCCCCCTCCCTGCCGCCTCACGTTATGTGTGCAGTCCCCACGCCAGGTGTGTGGCGCTGCCGCCACCTAGTGTCCGCACGGGAAACTGCAGCGCAGATCACAAACAGATAAGACAGTGGAGAGTGGCCTTAAAGACCCCTGGAGGGCGCACGCTACGCGTACGCTGCCATGCTCGTCGTTTCAGAGTAGGAGCAAAGACCATTTAAAAATAAAGACTGCAGATATACGGAACTCATAAAAGAAAGACTGCCAAAATAAAACATTTATTAACAAACACTGCTGCTTGGGTCATTTATAAAACGAGGAGCCTTCATTTACAATAACCTACGTAGAGTAAACAGTTTAAACTAATCTGTAAGACTGTGGGGCCACCAAGATGAGAACCGTTATGTGTTCAGTAGATATACCACCGCTACGCACCTGAACACGTAACATCAGTGTGTGTTCAGCACTTTCCTTTCACAAGACCTGAACATGTTATTAATGTGACACTGCCACGGATGTTATCGTGTCATTAAAGTAACACTGTGACAGATCGGGTCATCTCACACACGTGTGTTCAGCAGATGTGACGCTGTCCTGAACATGTCTTTAACGTGACGCTGTCACAAATCTATCATCTCCTTGGCCACAGCAACGAAACACCACTGCCAGCTTCCAACCGACCCATAACATTCGAGCAAAATGGCGCTCGAGTTTAAAAAATGGAAATTTAAATCCTGGTCGCCATATTGTGTAAACGTAAGCACATATGTGAGCGGAATCGGGGTTCCGGGCTTGAAGCTCCCCGGCACCCAGTGTCGCTAAAACACCTCAATAACGCACATAAACAAGCCGGCAGGTCTCACCAGCACTGGGGATGGAAGGCGGCAGGGCAGCGGTCACAGTCCAGCAGCTCGCCGCCCTCCCCGCAGCCGTCACAGGCACCGCGGTTCGCCGCCCGGCTGTTTCTCTGGACCTCCAGCTTTCGGCTTGCCTTCCCTCCTTCATCCGGCCTGGGGGGCGCCAGCAGGGTCTGGATCTGCTGCGGGGTTGCAGATGAGAACCGCCGTCAGAACGCTGATCTCTGGCTGTTAACGCGATTAAAGTGGGGCTGGAAAGACAGGGACCACAGGGACCGAGACCTCGGATCACGGAGCCGGGCCCGCCCCCCGGGACTAACGAGCAATGAGCCGGCAACTGTACCACGCCGGTCCCGGTCTGGTCGGCCCCAAGCAGACAGCCCTCGTGTGAGCGGGACCAGGACCCCCCCACAACCTGGCACGGTCAGCCTTCGCCCCGGTCTCACCTCCATCAGACCCCCTGATGTGTCCAGATCGTACGGCGCCCCGGAGCTCTCCATCCCGCCGCGTCTGCGCAGCAGCTCTCAATCAGTCCGTCTTCAGAAGAAGCTCTTAAGGTAGAAATAAAACGAAAAACCTCCGACGAGTGTTCAGGGCGCAGTCAGCGTCCAGCCCGGGGGACGGAGCGCCCGGGCCGGCCCGCGTCGCCCCGAAGCGCGGTCTAATCAAAGCGACCTTCCGGGCTGACAGGCCGGAGACAGGATGCCCCACAAGCCCAGAGGCCTATCCGACAAGGGGCCGCCGTGCGCTCCATGATGAACCTGGAGAAGCGGCCTGGCTGCGAGCTACGGATGCCGTGGCGAAACGCCCGTTATGGCTGCGGGGGAGAGGCTGTCCGTCGGTTGCGACGCCGCTCTGGACGAGTCCCCTCCACGGCGTCGGGGCGACGGGGACGTGCACGGTGTCTGTGCGTGCGCGCTACCGACACGGCCAGTGCAACCGCCTGCGGATTTTTGGCGCTGTGATGTTTTTATATGGAATTTCAACTGTTCATACGCACAGATATTTCAGGTTACCTTTACACTAACATGACGTGATAAAATAATATGAAAGAAAATATCAAACATTAATCACCTTTCTACTATACAGTAATGGAAGTCATTGTTGACAAATAGTAATTTTCAATTTTGATTGGCTAAAGTGCATCGCACTGGACCAATTAGATTCGCGGGTGTTAATACGTGGCCGTAAACATAGACGCCATCTTGCATTTGGAGGACTCACGCTTTGCTGACGTTGTGTGTTGTGAGCTCTGGCTTGTGAATTCCATGCATCGCTTTGTGCTGATAACAATAAATATGAACAGGACAAGCACGTTGGAAGCGAATAATCTGTCTCATAAAAACGGAGATATTTTCTGTATACCTGTATTTTGGTGAATGTGTTTTTACTTAAAGTGGTATAAGTATTCGTGGAAAACAAATATTTGATTAACTTGACAATTGAAACTATCACCTGATTTTGCTGTTTTAATCGTGGCATTGGCAGCATGTATCAGATGATGTAAAGCAGAAATGAACAGATATTACATGAGGACATACCAAATCATCCCATGGTCCGGCCATTTCTTTTATGTAGTTTAATATTTTAACAGTGTTTAGATCGGTGGTCTTCCGTTTAGATGTAATATAACACATTTGGGCGCTGTGTGGGCCCGGTTTGGACTTAATAATATAACAAACTTAAGCGCCAGCTCCATCGTACGTCTACTGAAATACGGACTCATTAACTTTGGTGTCATGTGAGAGTTTCGGTGCCCTATACCAGTGATACAGTATACCACCCAGAACCATATATTACCTTAAGTTCCGTAGCTGTATGAGGGATGTTTCGTCTTCTTTCCTTATTTGCAAAGTTTATTGCTAAATTATGCTGCTTTTCAGCTATTTAGGGAAGAAAAAAAAATTCATCACAGGGTCACGGTGGGTTTGCTGGACCTAATGCCAGTCCATCACAGTGAACGCGCCAGGGGCAGCATTAGGGATGCCAGTTAAATTAACTGCATGTTTCTCAACAAGATTAGGATCCCAGAACCTGAAGGTATGAGGCAGCATTGCTATCCACTGAACCATCATGGGACCCCTTTTTGAAGAAAAATATATATCCAAAGCCATATTCAAACACTGCATTCCATTATTAGCATAATGTTTCGCGTAACTTCAATATTAATGTATTTACTTATCAGTTTCCATGTGTGCTCATCCATGTTATTACACAAGCTGACAATGGACACAAATCATACCATATGAGTCTGAGAATCATAACAATGGTCAACAGCAATCCGCAAGCAAGATTTTCACTCTTAAACTGTGAAATATTAATTGTAAAATCAATAGAAATTTGTAACTGTATCCAAAAACTCTGGAAAACTATTTGTAGTACATCGTGAGTTTGTAAGGAGCTCAAACATATGCAAATTCCAAGGGAATTCACTCAGTCCAGTCAGTGTCGGCCGTTTTGTGGACTTGGTTCTGTGTTTTCCAGTCACCCTGCACGTGTTAAGTGATATTAACAATGATATTTCAACATAAAAATGTCACACAAAGTAAAAGTGAGCCTCACGTTCAACACACCAGCCTGTTGAACATTTTATCTTCAGGTTGTCATCTAAAAGCAGGTTGTGCAAAGTTACAGCATAACAAGAACCAGCATTTAGAACCATAGGAAGTACACAGAGTGGTTCCCTGGAGAACCTGCAGAGGTACTTACATTCTCTCTACATGTGATACTCAGATGGCACCTTGGGGACACAGTAGTGATTGTAGTTTTGATTCCAGTTGTTTTTCTGCACATATAATCTACTTTAGCGACAGGCAAAGTTGCAGTCCCCCATGATTATGTTTTTTATCCCCTGTTCATAAAACGAGCAACCCCAAACACACACACACCCCAGTAAATATTTCTGAGATGAAATATTTTTATATGAAATTATATGAAAACTGGCAAATCTCTTTCGTGCTCAGGTGTCCTTATTTGTGTACCATGTAGGTCAACTAAGAGTGAATGGAGTGGGCAAACAGATTAGGAGGGAGAGGAACCCGATGGAATCGAGCCCTGGGTGACCTCCCAGTAAATCCAGTATGGAGGGCAAGGATGTAGAGTGAAGCCCAGTAGTACTGTCAGGTTTTCTTCATGCTGCGTCACCCATGTCAGGGGTCATGACCTTTGGGCATCGAATGGCAGCATTTTAGGAGTCAGGGAATTGCATGTTAAATGGAAGCAGAAGGAGGATGGGTCTTGTGAGTGACCTTGACGAGAAGAATCCGGCCTCAGCACAGATCCCTCCAACGGCTTCCACACGTACCACACCTCTTCACTGTTGTGTTTATAAGCTGGAGTCCGACGACACCGGTTTGCCAGAATGTTCTTTTTTTCCGGGTCAGAGTACAGAACAATGTTCTATTCACATGGTGCTTTGCAGTTTGCTTCCGTCACACTGGATAAAGAGTCATCCCACTTAATTTGCAGAGCAAAGGGACAAATAAAAAAGTTTTCTGGTCCCCAGTCTTAATAATTCTTCAAACAGTTAAAACTAGAAATTGTTTCAGAATCTAAAAATACCCAAACGCCTTCAAAAAAACAAAACAAAAGCACAACACTCCCATTCTCTTTGCAACATTGGCAAAGCTGCTCACTCAGGCAAGATATTTTACAGCAGCCAGAAAGGAGGAAGAGGAGCAAAGGGGAAGGGGATGAAGATGAATGGGAGTCCGTGGTGTCAGAGGGGTGACGTGAGCTGCGGCGATGTTTCCGAGGCAGGGAAAAGGGTCAAAGGTCATTAAATGGAGACCTCGTACTCTCTGGAGTCCTGTGAAAACCAGACACACACACAGTCATCAAGGGGGTAATGAGCAGGACAGCATCAGAGTGTGAAGGGGAGGGCAAGCTGGCAGACCGTCAAATAATATGGGGTAAAAAGCGTGATGTACAGTAATGTGCAAATGTCTTAGGCAGTCAAAGAAAATGATGTCTGAATTATCTTCATGTTGGTGTAAATTATGAGTTTTTTGTCTATCAAAGCGTGTCAGCTTAACCATTTCAAAATCTCTCCTAAAGTCTCCCCAGTACTTGCTGCAACCATCCAATATGCCTCAACCACTAGCACACTGGTATTTAGGGTAATCAATACCTCATTGAATTATTAACTAATTAACATAATTAATTAAGTGAGCTGGTGGTGAAATTTAAAGAGTACATGGAACGGCTGAGGTGCCCCTGAGGAGAGGTTTGGGAACTGAAGTGGTGTTCATCTAGCCATCCAGCAAGATGTCAGTGACTTTCAGCAGAACCGAAGATATTGCTGTTTGTTTTTATTGTGTTACTCTTGATTTGCATATGCTCTAATGCTAAATAGTGTTCTTGTTTGGAGCAAATGTACACTTACTACCTAGATAAATAGTGTTAAACATTTCATTTGACTGCCTAAGACTTTTGCACAGTACTGACACACACACACACACACACACACACACACACACACACACACACACACGTCGGGCAAACAAATCTTTATGCGGACTGCTCATTCATTTCTATGGGAAAAATGCTAACGCTAACTATAGCAATCTTAACCCCTACCCAGCCCCAACCGTAACCATACAAGAGTTTTTGCATTTTTATTCTCTTCATTGCAGTCACAGATTTTTATTAAATTGAGTTTTCCCTTATGGGAAAAAACAGGTATCCATCACATAGTGGGGACATTGTGTCCCCATAAGACATAAGGTGAGGTATACCTGCTCACACACACACACACACACACCATGATCCTGAACCAGCAGCCCACAGATCCCCATCGTGCCTTTAGCAATGAAAATTAGCTTGGGATTTACACAAACAATGAGGTAAATATTTTGTGTGATTTTGTGTATGGACCTCATAAGACATTTCAGCTATAAAGTACAACAACAATGAAAAAACACTCAAAGTGAAAACCAGATTATCATGAGCATGAAGCAAGTACTGATAGAAAATGACAATAGGAAGGTGGATTTTAAGGGTTGTTTTGTATCTTTTGGAAAAAGTAGGGGTGATGTCCTGACTAAAATCTTGCCATCTGTTTTCTCAGGCTATGGGTGGGGGTGCTGTGTGTGGTGAGGGTGTCTGGGAGCCCACATGCAGAGTGCAGACTACCTGACTGTGACAGGTTCCACACATGGGGAGCTAAGGGGGGGGGGGAAGAGGATTTGAACCCTGGTTCTTGGGCTGGGAGGCAGCAGTGCTAATCACTGTGCTATCTGGCCAGCCCCCCTCCTACTGTCCCCTGTAGGTAACTGATGTAGTTGCTTTCTTTAGACTCCAGCTCACATTCTCAGTGATCAGCATTTCATGCTGTCAGCAACCATGGTACCTGCAGTTTGGACCTGGTGGTTTGTGTAAAGCTAAGTAGGATTTGGTCTGGCCAGTGCTTGGATGGGAGCCCAGTTTGGTTGTTGGTCTCTGAAGATCCTGGTGCTTTACTGGAAGGCCTTATTAAAGAAAGAGCCCCCTGACTAAAAAAACCTTTTGCAGTTACAAGATGAGCCAGCAGGTGGCGCAGGCAATGAGCGATGGAGGTTTGAGTCCTCCCTGTGGTTTTGCTTCAGCGAGCTCTTTCTCAGCTGGTTCCTGGTCAGTGTAGAAGAACATCTGGCAATGGCCTCCACACCAAGACAGGGCAAGGAAGCAGAGCATAGGCATAGTACTCACTAAAAGGAAATATGGCATGGGTGCTGATGGGGCTGGGGGTGAGGATGGAGAGATGGAGGACGCGGGAGGCGGTGGATGGGGAACAGCTGATCAGGAGAATGAGACGGTGTTCTGGGTGTCAGCGTCCCTCAGGCACAGGGTGTCAGTACTTACTCCAGTCTCATAAATGGGGTTGTCAAAGGCGGACTCTGTCATGTTGTCATATGGCGGCGTAGAGGGTAAGGGCAGCCGGAGAGACTTGCCCTGGAGCCTGTGAAATACAGACAGGCATGAAATGGACCCCCCTGGTGACAACCTCAAGGGTATATTACCACCAACTTGAGATCGTGTTAGACCACAGCTTGAAACTACACTAAACCTTTAACCAGAGATTATGTTAGACCCCATTTTGAGACTGTACTACACCCTAACCTGATATTGTTAGGCCCTAGCCTGAGACTATACTAACCCTATACTTGATATAATGTTAGACCTGATCTTGAGACTATGCTATACCCTAATCTGAGATTATGTTAAACCAGAGATAGAGACTATACTACACCCTAATTTGAGATTTAGACCTCATCTTGAGACTAAACTACACCCTAACCTGATATTATGTTAGACCCCATCTTGAGACTAAATTTCACCCTAACCTGATATTATGTTAGACCCCATCTTGAGAGCATACTAATGTTAAAATGACAGATAAGCTTCGACACAACTGAGAGCAGAAATACCATTTAATCTACAGAAATTACTTTGAAAAGTAGATGTATATCCCAACAATAACAGCCAGGAAGACAACAGCAGGAGCCAGGATCGCGACGCCTACGTTCGTCCACTCTGAACTGGAGACTGCACTGGACGCTGGTAGATAAAAAGACCAATCAGAAAGCAGGAATACGGCATGAGTTCATAGCCAAGCAAATAAAGCTCCACATTGCGGGCTGTGTTAGTGACATCACCATGACTGGCTTTAACACGTGTACATACCATCCAACCGGTGCTTCGAGGAAGAGTCTGAGGAAGGCTCTACAGACAGGAAAGAGCACTCAATGAAATGATGAGCATGTTATTAAGAGAGACCAAAACTTGTTCTCTATAACAAGTTAAAAATTTTGGGTATGAGTCACAATCAGGGCCGTACTTCAAAATTCTGGGCCCTATGATAAAATATCACCTTGGCCCCAATTTTACATATAATTATAAGCATTCAAGGGCCCCTGTCAAGTGCTGCCCTGCCCCCCAGCCTCGAATCTGCCTGGGAATCCATGGCCATTTGACACCCCAGGTCACAACTCTCTTTTTTGCATGTGGTTAGAGAGTACTGCAGTTCCCACCTCTACAGACAGGGGGCGGGCCACTCCACTGTGAGGGGTGTCCGGGGATGCATCGGATGGTGGCATCCCCCTGCAGCTGGTAGCCAGCCAGGCAGTTGTAGTGCAGGGTCTCCCCAGCTTGGTAAAACTGCTTCTCTGTGCTATGGATGCTGTAACGGGGGGTGCCGGGGTCCCTGCAGGGCTCATACTTTTCAGCTGCAGGGCACACAGATAGACAGACAGACTGGCTGCAGAACAGTCTTTTGTAATTATAGGTTAAGCTCCATTGTATTGGTTTGTGGCAAAAAGTACGAGTATCCTGTAACTATTGCTGCATGCTTGGGTGACCACTGCCATACTCGAGTAGACCAATAGGGGGCAGCGTTTCCCTACTGAAAAGACAAAGCGAGTTTGTTGAGGTTTTTTGGCTGGAAAGCTGCAGCTGTCACAGGATATTCAGAGCCCCAAGCAGACTCATGGCAGTGTGCAGGCATCTAGGGAATGTAGAGACTAGGGGAAGTGTTACATTCGGAACATGAGTATAATCCACATTCTTACAGGGCGGCTGTTCATTTTGGTGTTTATTTTAATTCCCCCTGGAATATTTGAACTTTCAGAATAACTAACTGCCTTAGATTTAAAACCCCAGTCCATATATTTTTCAGCCATCTTCAAAGTTTTGAAGTTCCTCTAGGATTTTGCTAGAAACATAGCATATTTTGGCAGTAATTACGACCAATCACCAGCCATAATTCTGTTAATATTTCCCGCCCCGAGCTGTAGCACAAACACGATGTGAATTAAGCAAAATCCAAGCCTGAATCTCGGACCTTGTTCTCCAAGTAAGTCAGTATCTTAACTGCCACTAGGTGGCGAACCGGTTGAGGAGCTAGGGAAGTAGGAGAACACTCACGGACACACTTGGGTGGCCGTCCGCTCCACTTAGGGCTGGCGGTGTCCCGGGCATGACAGGTGAGCGTCCCGTCGCCCGTCATCACGTAGCCCTTGTCGCAGACGTACTGGACGGTGGCCCCCACGGCGAAGTGAGCCCCCGACGTCACCCTGCGGCTGTGCTGCACCGCGCCGGGGTCCGAACACCACGTCACTGTGGTCACATGGCCTTAGTGTTACCTCCATGTGTCACGTGACAGACAATACAGAACGCACTGTATACCCACACGTGTGTATGAACTGTGTATGTCAGGGTGTACCTGAATATTTATGTAATGAAATGAAATGGGGAAAATTAAATGTAATTTGCCATTTGCACAAGGGAGATTTTACATATCCCATCATATCTCCTTTGAGATGTACACAGGTGAGAGCAAAGTATAGGGTTCGAGTGTAGGATCAGCCATTTATCTGGTGCCCCTGGAGCATTGTGGGTGGGGGGGGGGGGGATAGTTAAGGGCCTTGCTCAAGGGCCCAACAGAGATGTTAATATTCTGGCAAAGGCAGGATTCGAACCTGTGACCTTCTGATTACAGGCACATAGGCCTTTTCTGCTTCCAGTGTGACTGTTCCTGTCTATCTGCATCCCCCTCTCCATACCCCTGTCTGTGTTCCTGTGCCCGCATCTCACCCCGCTGGCAGCTGGGCACGTCTCCGCTCCACGTCAGGTCCCACTGGCACATGAGGACCTCAGCCCCGGCCCACAGCTGGAAGCCAGGGTAGCACTGGTAGGTCACCACTGTGCCGTGCACCAGCTCCGGGTGGGAGGTGCTCTTCCAGCCGTTGGTGATCTCTGGGAGCTCTGGGCACGTGTCGTTCCGGGGGACCTCTGTGAGCGGGCGGGGTCATTCAGACATATCGCCAAGCTCCATCCACAGACATCACGGTGACATTCAGTCAGATCTACGTCACAAACCCAGCCCGAGAAAACGCTAGCATTTGCGTAACAGCAAGGTAAACGTTCATCTAACGTTCATGTAACATTTAGGTAAATATTTGTCTAACGTTCATGTGTCGTTCATTTGAACATCACACCTGAAACGTGTGAGAGGTAAAGGGAAATGTTCATCTAATGATCATGTAAGAATAAGGTAGATTTTCATGTAACGTTAAAATTAATGTTCATCTAACATTCAAATAATGTTAAGGTAAAAATCCATAATGCTTGTATAACATTAAGCTAAATGTGCATCAAATGCAGTGGCTCTCAATCTTGATTCCTGCCTTAATCAGGCTTATATGGTCCTTAATAGGCTAAAAGGTGAATGTGACCGGTTGAAAGCAGTGTGGGTTGGAACATACCGAAGAAGCGCACGACGAAGCCGTTGCCATAAGCAAAGGTGTCACCTGCAGGATCGGACTGGAACTGCAGCGTGACGTCAGCCGTGGAGGTGTAGAGCCGCACGCGGGCCCCGGGGCCGCTGTACTGACCCAGGATGTTGGCTGTTAGGTCGTCGCCGTCGTAGAAGGTCAGCTGATCCCTCCTGCCCAAGCGGAGGCTGTGTGGACAAGTGGAGCCTCGTCTCCATGGACACCAAGGCCGGCGTGGGGGTGAGGTGAGACCCCACGTCAAGTAACTGCTCTCACATACCTAACTCTCACGCCTACCCTGTCAGCACGCCAGTGCCATTTAATCAGTTAACAAGGCTTTGTCTTTTATTGAATACATTTCTAATACAGGTATCTAGTGATGTTTGTCTGGTGCTGATGTTGAGTTTAAGTCTGTCTTTGGCTTTTTACAAACTCCCAGTGCGCTCAGACCGGCGTGACTCATCCGTGGTGTCTCGTCCAGACTTCCGAAAAAATATCATGACCTCTAATCCTCCCGGAAGATTCCACCGCTCATGCATGCGTACGCTTGTTGCTCGTTTCTGACATTCGGGGCGTGGATTTCTTTGATGCCACCCAAATGTACTCTTCTCCAGCAGAGAAGAACTTCCCAAAAACTGAAGGCCTCGCCTTGTTTATACTTGGTACTTATTTAAGAAAAATAAATACTGAATAATTTAACATTATTCGGGTCTTTTCCAAGGCTTTCCAAGATGAGTCATATATATGTGCTTTTTGGGGACATCTAGCACTACACTGTTTGGTAAATTATTTTATGAAAATGATCAATTCTTTCCCCTCAGGTAAAGAGAAGGTCGCCCTTCACTGCAGTAATTAAACGCTGAAGGCCTGTTCTGGAATCAGAGGGGGAGACTGCAGTGATGTTTGGCTGAAATCCCATACTTCCTCACTGCCTGTTCTGAGATCAGATAGTGGCGCCCCCTAGTGGTCACAAGGTTTGAGGCGGGCCATACGGCCGAAACGTGAGCTCTTTGACAACCATCGCGACTCGGGCGGTACACAGGTGCCTCAGCCGCCACCTGTGCTGATGCCGGTCGCCACGGCAACCTAACAACTGCCAAGCCAGCCTTCTCGTTTGCGCTTAATTAATTAATCAGCCGTCATTATGTAGTGTATTACGGCTTAATTGGGCTTACGGGTGAAATGATGAACAATTATGCTGGTGGGAAAGCTTCACCGTATGACACACACATATGCGTGTACACAGTCACACTCTGAGACCACGTTCCCACTTCTGGGGGGTCACCCTTTGAGTAATCTGCAGACATCCTCCCCCCGGTCCCAATTTCAGCACAGACCCGGCTTTGTGAGCCGTGAGGACCCCCTCACGCGTCCCATTCATAGGGAAAACCGTGCACAGCCCCCACCACCCCAGGAGAGCTCCTTTCCACCGTGTCTGTTTCACGGTCAGCCCGATCCAGTTTAACAGTCACACTTCTGCCTGCTTGACTTGTAGGTTTATTCATGCGGTGTTCATATGAAGGTCTATATCAATGTTCACCAGCTTGTCACTCATAAAGTGAGACATTTGTGACAGTTGGTATAAATAGCTCATGATTTCACTGGAGAAATCTGATCATTAGCTCATGATTTCACTGGAGAAATCTGATCATTAGCTCATGAGTTCACTGGAGAAATCTGATCATTAGCTCATGAGTTCACTGGAGATATATGATCAATAGCTCATGATTTCACCAGAGGTATCTGGTCATTAGCTCATGATTTCACTGGAGAAATCTGATCATTAACTCATGATTTCATGGGAGATCGCTAATGATTTCCTCATCTCATTAGCTCATTATTTAGTTCATTGTTATCTCACCATTTGTTGAACATTAGACCAAGTTACTAAAAATAGCTCATTTTTAGCTCATCATTTTACTCATAATTTCACTTAAGATCATTTGGTGATTTCTAGCTCTTTCTCTAAAGCTTGGTGGTCATTAGGTTACTATCAACTGACCTACTGACCAAAGATAGTTGTTCATTAGCTGATCTTTTCACCAAAGATAGTTCATTGTTCACTCATCTTTTCAGTACATCTAAGTGCCTGACCTGCTGTGACACAATGAGATTGATAGAGGAATAACTGTTTCCAGTGGAGCTGTGGCAGTAAAACCACCTCAACACACCACTAGAGGACAGGACTGTTTAGGCACTCAGGCACATCAAAGAATTCACTGGGGACGAAAGGCTAGGAGCCCAGGGACACTCACACTTGAACATCCAGCATAATCCTCTTGTCTTCCTCCACATGGATGCCCCAGATGCAGTCCTGACCCCGGTCGTAGGTCTCGGGCCAGTTGGGTGAGAGGACCACCCCAGTAGAGTCTGTGATGTCCCCACTGCAGACGGCTGGGATGCCAGAGAGGAGCGTGCCACACACACACACACACACACACACACACACACACACACACACACGCACCACAGATTAGGTATCTATACCTTTGTGAGGACCCTCCATTCATCTCTATGGGTGTAACCCTAATCCTGACAACCTTAACCCCTACCCAGCCCTAACCTTAACCATAAGTAACCAAACAAAATACAAAATACAAGGCATTTTTAGGTTTTTGGTTGCAATCGCAGATTTTTACAAGATTGAATTTCCCTTTGTGGGGACCGAAAAAATGGTCAAAATAATAGGTTTTTATCACATTGTGGGGACATTTTTGTATATCTGCCCCCCCCCACATACACACATACCAGTGATCCCGTCCCAGTTGGTTCTGTGGGACCCACGTGCTGTGGCTATGGATGCACAGACAGGTGACATTTGCAGTGGAGGGGGTACGCACCTCGACAGGCCGGCTCTGTCTCGTTCCACTGCGGCCCGTTGGGGGCCACACACTCGATGGTGACGGAGCCCTGCTCCAGGGTGTAGCCGGCGTCGCAGGAGAACTCCACCACGGCGCCCACGGCGAAGGTCGGGTCACTGCTGCTGAAGTTGCCGTGCTTGATGAAGGGCTCGTAGCAGTTCTCTTGGGCGAAGGCTGGGGGGCGATAGTGAGCCAACAGGAGGTCTAAGGCTGATTGGTGAAAATAACCTTCTAAAACCACTCTGCAGGTGGTACCTTGATTTTACTGAGGTATTAATACCCAGGGGTTACTCTTGTGTTACCCAATATTTACTTTGGGATTGTTACTCAGGTACTATTGTGAGCGGCCATACCACCTGCAGTTCAGACTAGATAATAAAATAAAATAAAAAAAAATAAAACATCCATTTGTATTGCTCAGGGGTTACTCTAGCGCTCCCCAGTTTTTACTTAAGGGTTACTCAGGTGATACCCAATTTTTACTCGGGTACTATTACCCAGGGATTACTCCCATGGTACCTAGTTTTTACTCAGGCACCATTACTCAGGGGTTACTCTGATCCTACCTAGTTTTTACTTTGGGATTATTACTCAGGTGTTACTCAGTCATTACTTAGTGTCTTAGTGTCTGTCGATAATTTTAAGAGAGAACTAAAGACTCATTTATTTGTTCAGGCGTTCAAATAGTTATTTATGGGCAGTTATGATTTTTTTTTGTGTGGTCTTGGCCTTTTTTGTTATGTATTATTCTTTGTTTTTTGTCTTTTATTACTTATTTTACTATGTTGTGAAGCACTTTGTGGCTTTTGCCTGTGAAAGGTGCTATATAAATAAAGATTACTTACTTACTTACTTACTTCTCTCAAACATTGTCAGTCTAAATCCCCTTGATAGTCTTAGTAACAAAATGACTGATTGCCTGCAGTAGTATCAGTACTGGGGGCACATATGAACTGAAAGCCAAGGGTCGATATTTCTGAAGATCAGCCTATGGAGTCCTTTCGGCCGACCCTTTCGTGTGGATTAGGAAGGGACTGGATCTGGATTATGAGGGAGGTTTATACCTCTGGGAGTAAATATTAACACAAGCAGGGCAAATGGAATCATCTGGCATTTGCGGGGGATTACAGTGCAGGCTCAGGGGTGCCTTTAAAAAACGTCGACAAACAGGCACATCAGTCCAGCCAAGGGAGAGTTTTGGCAAGATAATGAACTGGAGGGACTTACTGTTCTCCACTTATTATTATTATAATGATGAATCAGTTTAGTGCTTTAAGCTAGACGCTACAACTTTTGTTAGTTGTTGGGTTTGTCTTTTCACATTTCGGATAGGAAACGAGCAAGGTAGCATCTGACAGTGTCTGGGTGCACTGGGGCGTGGATTTCCATCAAGGGGGCAGTGATCAAAGGGGGAGGGGGCAGCGGTCTCATCCGAGGCTGCTCCCGCTGGTGATAAGAAGTGGCTAGAAATGGAACGCTCTTTGTGCATGTGTGTGTGTGTAGGGGGGGTGTATGTCTGATCCTAAGCTGAACAGCTTAGGATCAGACATACTCCGTCGTCTTTTCCAGAGGAGCACTTTCAGAAACAGACTGAGACCGTCGCTCTGATCCAAGGAGAGCTAGATAAGGTCGTTCCAGCCATTAGACTGTACTGAGGGGGGGGCAGCTGCTACCTGAATGGACCAGAACTGCTTACACACTTTCACTCCTTCACTGTACAACCTGCAGGGCAAAACTATTAATTTCTGAGCTGATACTATGGAATTCCCTGCAATACTTACCCTGACATTCCTTGCAGTATTCTTTGTAAATGTTTATTGTTGTCTATTATGTATAAATATTATCTATCTATCTATCTATCTATCTATCTATCTATCTATCTATCTATCCATCCATCCATCCATCCATCCATCCAT
>JAODJU010000063.1:2816134-2835530 GCA_026776725.1 Gnathonemus echidnorhynchus
CCCCCCCCCCCCCCCCCCCCCCCCCGCCATCCACCACTGCAGAGGGTGTCTGGGCTCCCAGAGCTAACTGGGCCAACCCGGCCCAGGCCAGTGAGTTCCACAGAGGAAAGTAGGTGAAAGCTTCTCTTCCACCTCCTCTTCCTCTTCAGTTGACATCTATCTTTCATTCTTTCTTCTTCGTCATCCCTTTTCCCTGTTTTTCTGCATAAATGCTGTAATGATGTACTATAACACTCATGTAAAGCGCCTTGGGGTGACTTGGTTGAGAAAAGCGCTATATAAAAGTAAACTGAAACTGAATTGAAACTGACAGTTCAGCTACCAGGGTTTAAAGGTCACTGCAGGGTTCACAGGGGTCCATCAGAGGTGGGAATTTCAGACTCTGTGGGGCACATCTACCCAAGGGCTTCATCTCAACCATAGCCTCACTGGCACACCAGCAGGAACCCTGTGTCCACCCATCCTCAATACCCATCACCACCTTGTTCGCCAGTGTTCTCTCTCTCTCTCTCTCTTTGATAGTCTCTCCCTCACTCGCTCCGTTCTTGGAGGGGTAGAGTTGTGTTCTTCTTCAGCAGCAGCGATCTTTTATTGATGTGGCATTGATGTGCCACAACAGCTGACGTGCCAACAGACACCACCTCACCTTGGTAGTGCAGCAGGAAGGTGCCTGCTTGCTGCCCGTGACCTTTGCCCTGGAAGCGGATGGACACCTGATTGCTTCGGCTCTGCAGCACCAGTCCGGCGGTCAGGATGGACTCATTGGCCAGCAAGGAGGGCCCCGTGGCCCCCAGGTCATCCAGAGTCACAGTGTCCCCAGGCAACAGGTTAACCTCCAACACCTGTACAACAACAACAAAACAAACAAAAATGACAACTTGTTAAAGTAGATGGAGATCTTCCTTATGCAACCATTAAAATTTGGCTAAGAATATCCAGACTGAGCTGAAGGTCACAGAACAATCGAACAATGCCAGCCTTTCACGTTACAAGACAGGGTGTGGAGCTTTCCAGAAGATACAGGATGAACTGTAGGTCCATTCTGCAGATACAGGACTAGATGTAGGGCCTTTCAGAAGGTATAGGGTGAGACATGAGTCATTTCTGAAGATAAAGGATGGGATCTAAGTCCTTTCAGACTGGCTGAGATGTACAGATGTACAGCTTCTCAGAGGAGGACTTTGACTGGTGTTTTTCAGCAATTTAGTGAGCAGTAGTTAATTTTCTTTTTCTCACAGCATTCATTTGCATTGCAGTGAGGGGGGGAGGGTTGGGGGGTGATGCTTTAAGAGGGACGTGTGCTATTTCAGTAATGAAAATGCGCTGTCTGCCTCGCTTCTGTGTGTCTGACTGACGGGGGACCATCATTTCCACGTTGATGGGCTGCTCCGCCGTTCAGACGGTCTCTACGCACAGCTGCTGCATCCAGAGGAAAAGTACAGAGAAGAGACGAATCTCGCTCTGCTGATTTCAGCTGATGCTTTCTGCTGTTTTACTATACTTTCAAATTGAATTTGGATTGTATTTGAATTGTATTTGAATTGCATTTGAATTGCATTTGAACTAAATTTGAATTGATTTTAAATTCAATTGAGTTGATCTGACCTGAAATGATCTGAATTGAATCTGAATTGAATTAAAATTTAACTTTTAATTAATTTCCTCAGGAACAGAAACTCCCTCCATCATAGCCAAGCAAAGGCAGACCCAAGCAGGTAGCCTGCCTGTCAGATGCAGTTTCTCTCTTTCGAACTGGTTCCTCAGCGATGTTGGAAGTCTTGACTCATAGTGGCACCAGCACAGAAAAAAAATCCAGGCATTTCTGAAGATTCACAAAGCCTTCGAAAACTACGACTGAAGATCACAGGTGGCGCATTTATACAAACGAATGAGTCAAAAGGCTCCCAGTTGGCTAGAAGTCATATAGAAAATGCCTGAGAATCGCTCTATGATAACGGAAACGTGTTTTCTCTGTGACCCCTCGATGCACATATTTGGTTGAGGTAATAAGCGTGTTTACTGTTTCCCCGGCGCACTGCTGTGGCCTGTTATGGCTGTGAGCTTGATGGCACACGATGTTACGTGAGGATACACCTGCCTGCTGCACAATGGGACACTTGGAGATGATTACCGCCTCACGCCAGGCGTCTCTCTCCCCAGGCGTGGAGGAAAACAACAACCTCTCGCTGCGAGATCCTTCAAGTGGAGATTTAGTGAAGCAGACTGTGTCTCCACCTCCCAGAAGAGTGGGAATGCCACCCCCGCCCCCAAAGTCTTCTCTTCGGCATTCATTACTAAACAGCAGCAAATAACTGCTGAATTCAAATGAGGGCCCATGCAGAAGGATAGAAAGAGAGGGAATAAAAGGGCTATGTTTTGAACCTCTGGAAGTAAAGGAGGAATGTGATTGAAGGTGTGGTTAGCGCCATCTGTGGGCCAGCCAAGAAGGGGCACCAGCACTGTATATTAATTATGAAAGATTATGAGAGATCAGCCTGTACTGACCAATCACACCAAATCTCTTCCTTTATTAAGTTTAGGGGCAACTCTATGATTCTTTAAAGGTTTGGACATAGGAGGAGCCATAATTCATGCGGAGGAGCCAATATAATCATTAGCCAATGATGTGTTATGAATTGGTGAGTGATGGGGGAGGGGACACTCCAGGGGCCAATCAGCTTACAGCTGAACCCAGTGCCCCCCCCCCCCGTGGCCTCTACATGTTGAGGGGTGGTGGAGGGAAATGAAGGTGCAGAAAAGGGCTGGAGATAAACACAGAGAAAAGTGTGGAGCACAGTAGGTGGAGACAGCAGGAGAATGACACGATACATCTTACTTAGGTGGAGAAGCTGGTCTGAGCGAATTGGCATTCAGGGTCTGCATCCCTGATAAAAACACTGCTGTCCTACTCGCTATTCAGCAGGTAAACAACGAGCAGCGGTCAGGCTGAAACAAGCCCTTTACCATCCTGCTGTCGCAGCAGCAGCCGGGCATGCCGATCTTAACAGGCAGAGACAGAGGAAAAGCACGAGTGCAAACTGGGCGCTTTAAAGTCATCCTCTGCCGTGTCACATGTTTTTGAAGGTGTCCTCTGCTGTGTCCCGTGTTTACAAAGGCATTCTTTACAGTGTTCCATGTTTTAAAGGTGTTTACTGCTGTGTCCCATGTTTATAAAGGTATCCTCTGCCGTGTCACATGTTTATAAAGGTATCCTCTGCCGTGTCCCATGTTTATAAAGGTATCCTCTGCCGTGTCACATGTTTATAAAGGTGTCCTCTGCCGTGTCACATGTTTATAAAGGTGTCCTCTGCCGTGTCACATGTTTATAAAGGTATCCTCTGCCGTGTCACATGTTTATAAAGGTATCCTCTGCCGTGTCCCGTGTGTCATGCCCCGATCGTCCGCTCCTCTCGTGTGCCACGCCCCCTCATCAACCCCGTGTGGATTCCCCGTGTTTACCAGCTGTTCCAGATTGTTGGCAATTAGTCCATTGTATTTAGTCCGCGTTTCCATTTGTTTCCCCAGTCCAGCCATTGTAATGTTACCCAGTGTTTTGCCTGTCCCTGCTGGTCCTGCTCCGAATAAACCCTGTGTTCTCCCCAACTACCTGTTTCCTGCGCTTCTGTCTACGCTCCGTGCGACGTGACACCGTGTTTATAGAGGTGTCCTCTGCCGTGTCACATGTTTTTGAAGGTGTCCTCTGCTGTGTCCCATGTTTTTAAAAGTGTCGTGTGTTTTTAAAGGTGTCCTGTCCCCGATAAGCAGGACAGGGCCATTGCAAGCTCAGAATTACCAAATTGTCCAATTAGGGGGCCAATCAGTTGCTTGCATGAACACAGATCAACAGCCAGCCTGGGGGAGCAAAGCTGGTCATCGCTGGGCCCGAAGGCAGTGCTGATATAGGGTCAGGCCGATGCGTGTGCGTGTTTTGAGATGGGATTTTTTGCCTGTCTATGACACTAGAGGCATTAGAGGCAGTAAGGAGACACATTCCATTCTTTCCTAAAACAATAATCATGGACAAAGCAAATCTAAGAGAGATCAAGTCAGAACGCATTTGACACCTAAAAGCTGGTCTCAGGTAGCTGACAGAGGCAAGGAACATATGTGTCCAGCAGACACGTCACCTGCATATGGGCTGTTGGCTGGCTGGGGGCGGAGTCAGAGCAGAAAGGGGGCGGAGCCTCATTTATTAGTATTCTATCAGCCTGCTCTGCTCTCATCACACCCCCTGGGAAATTGTTTCTCTCTTTTTTTTTTTTTTTTTTGAGAAAGAGGCAAGAGGTAGCGGAGGGGAACCTTGACAGCGCCGACACAAGGGCATGATTTCAGCTTCCCTCAGTGTACAAACAGGAGAATAGGGGGCGGGTGCATTTCTAAACACCGTTAGGGAGGGGCGGGGCTGACATGACCAGTTAAACACACTTGTAAATAATCTTGTCTGTATATGTAAATATTGCTTAGTGATAATCACTGGGGGTGACGTTCCCCACATTCACTCTGCCCTTAGTGATAATCACTGGGGGTGATGCTCCCCACAGTCACTCTGCTCTTAGTGATAATCACTGGGGGTCACACTCCTTACAATCACTCTGCTCTTAGTGATAATCACTGGGGGTGACGCTCCTTACAGTCACTCTGCCCTTAGTGATAATCACAGGAGGTGACGCTCCCCACATTCACTCTGCCCTTAGTGATAATCACAGGAGGTGACGCTCCCCACAGTCACTCTACTTTTCCTCCTTTTCATTCCCATTAAAATGAAAAATTAAAGTGTGTTACCAGGAACTCGGTACAAGAAAACGAACAATTCATCTCCCCCAAAGCATGAAATCGAATGCCATGGTACTAACAGCCATCGTAAACACACCGTCAACTGCTTAGTGCTCATTGTCCTAATTTAGCAAAAGCCTTTCGCCTCAATTACTGCCTTTCGGGGAGCAATGTGACTGAAAAAGTAAGAGAATACTATACATGGAGACAGAAAGAGAAATCCAAAAATTCCAGGATATTCTCAGCGAAATCCATCCTGTTTCCATCTTGTTACAAAAAAATCCCAGAACACATGCTTCAGTCAGACACTGTTTGAACAGTCAGTATCTGATTGCACTAAACCGAATGATACTAATGTACTAACTCACTATGTTTTCCAAAGATTGCAAGTGACAACTTTCCAGCTTACAGGCACAGCCTCACTAAATTCTTTCAGGTTCTGAAATATTAAATAAAAAGCAAAACATTGGTTTAATAACCACATCTTAGATTAAGATTTGAATTATAATACAACATCCCCATCTTGGTTTAATACTAAGAGTGATTACAGTTTATACAGATTATGGAGAGTTACACCTGCCATAGCAGTCACCATGTGAAGCCTTAGCCCCCTCCCAACCCCCCCACCAGTCACTGAGCATTTTGTGTCCACGAGCTGCATCATGGCGTTCCAGTGACTCTACAGCACTGCCCACTGTGTGACATGCGGCATAGCGAGGTCAGAGAGACCGGCAAGGACGTGACGACCGTCAAGAATGTTCTGGAAGGAGAGAAGGGTCTTCGGTCCCACCCCCACGTCATAGTCAAACCTGACCCATCTTCCTCTGACACTAAAACCACCTTTTTATCTTTTTATCAAATTAATCATTTATAAATATATATATATATATATATATAAATGACAAACCTTGACAGAGGGCACTGTCCAAGAATTCCAATGTAATTGTACTTTTGTTGCTGTGCGCCCAATAAATAAAATCTTGATTCAATTCAATTCAATTCAATTCAATTCAATTCAATTCAATTCAAGTCAATTCAATTCAATAATGGCCAGAAGGGTCAGCGTGGACAGTAGAGACAGGAAGTGAGGTCACTCCACCCTCATCCCAATAGCAGATTAAACAGACCTAAAGGAAGTCCGAACTTGCTCACAAACCCATAGGGGTCACTGTGACCTCTCCTCCCAGGACCCCTCCATGTGACGAACAGTATGAGCTGATGGCCCAGCCAGGGACTGACCTGGATCTCGACCCCGTAGCCCAGGTAGACCGTCACGGAGTAGGTACAGTCCAAAGCGGAGTCGCTCAGGGCCACCTTGACGAAGCTGTCCGGGGCAGTCAGATTGATGCCACAGGCAACTGTGGATGCAAAGAGGAAGTATCAAAGCTTCTGATGTGAAGCCCCCCTCCCGGGGGCAGCCTACAATATAAGCGAACTAAGTAGCTGTCCACAAGGGGGCGTCCTGTCTGATCAGCCTGTCAGAATGGGAAGGAAGGTGACAGATGACAATGAGGTTAATCAGATTTTGCTTAGGGACTCAGAAAAGGACCAATAAATCCCCTTCATTCCACCGCAAAATTGCTCTGTCAATTCCACTCCAGACCTGTAGAGGCGCTGTGCTGTCTTCACCTTAATGACAGCCTCTGTCTCTCTCCTCCACCATCAATCTGACTGTTTCTTCTCCATAATGCTGATATATGCTGATTTCCACTGTCTCCGAGGGACACCATTGTGCATTTGCACTTTAATCAGCGCACTGCTGATATTACGGCTGCAGTTTTACGCTGAGCTCTGAAGCGCAAATGCTCGTAAGGATAAATTAGAGTGAAATGAACGCCGCAGCTGGGCGTCCCGGATAAATCACTCATGCACACACTTATGTAATTCTTTGGATTAGTTTGTGAGGTGGAGATTAGTTAAGATCAGTCAGAAACGGGACATTTTCTGATGCATTGCAGCTATGCAGCAATTCATGTGATAGCTGATTGGCCCCTTCCCCTGTCATTCACAGATTCAAAACATATCATTGGATAATGATAAGGTCAGTCTCTCTGTATAAATTATGGCCCCAGTTATGCCCCCCAACTTAAAAAAATCCTAGAAGCTCCATCAAGGATGGACGGGGGGCTCTGTACCTGGAGGCTGCTCCGTCATGGGGTCGGGGGTCGTTACAGTGGTGGGTGCTGTGTTTTTCTCAGGGACATCTTGCAGAGACGGTTGGGGTGTTGTGGTCATCACTGGACCGTCGCTTTCACCCGTCACGACATCCTCCGGGTCCAGGACAAGCTCCTTTGATGGAGTTGTGAGGGTGGGCGGGGCGAAGCTAGTTGCCGTAACAACCGTGTCAGGTGCCAAAGAAGCATGTGTGACGGGAGTGGTTAAGAAGTCCGTGGTGACTGGAGTCCCTGTGGTGGCCGAGGGGCTCCCTTCGCCCCCCGCCCTGCCTGGAGCAGTACCGACAGGCGTCATTACCGCACCCCCCCGCAGGGATGCGGTCGCCATGGTGACAGTGGTGGTCGCCACGTCGGAGAAAGCGGGCGCGTCCTCGTGGGGCACCGTGTGGCTTGAGATGGGGCTCCCCTCCAAGCCGTCAAAGAAGCGCTGGTCTCCCCGGAAGTCTTTCGTGAGCAGGGCCTGGTGCAGGAGGAGGCCCTGGAGGAGGGGTCTATGGCTGGGGGGGCCAGCCGGGGGGGTCCCGGGGCCCAGGGACGATGAGGGGGAGTCCGTCTCCAGCCCTGTGACCCGGCCCTTCGGCCCTGCTGCCTCTGGGAAGGAGCCTGAGGAGGACATGGAGCACACAGTAAGATAGATAGATAGATAGATAGATAGATAGATAGATAGATAGATAGATAGATAGATAGATGGATGGATTGGGCGGACGGATGGACGGATAGATAGATAGATAGATAGATAGATAGATAGATAGATAGATAGATAGATAGATAGATAGATAGATAGATACTGTAGATAGATAGATAGATAGATAGATAGATAGATAGATAGATAGATAGATAGATAGATAGATAGATAGATAGATAGATAGAATAACTTCTTTGGTTATTTCAGTGTGTTTCATCAGAAGTGACTTTTGGGTGACTCTCCACTGTCAGTGACACTTCATGTCCCCGATCGCTGTCCTTGAGGCCTGGGGACACTGTCCCCCTACTCTTCACAGTCAGGCCTGGCCAGGTACATGCTCAGCTCCTGCCTGCTCTGCGACATGCAGGCTGCCCGTTTCCCAGGGCACAGCGACTCCTCTTTTTAAGAATCGACGTTTTATCATTTTATCTGTGCGTATTTTCTCCCCTGCGAGGGCCTGGAGTCACAGAAACGTCTGTTACATCCCGTCAGCATCCTGTTATTGCGACTGTCAGGAGACAGAAACACTCTCCCAGCAGATGGGGCGGTGGAGAAGGACGGAGTCAGCGAGCCACTTCAGCTCAGAAAATGAACAGCTGACGTGAGACATTGAGGGCTATAGTTAGAGAGGAAGCACCACTGCAAAATCAGCAAGGGGGACAGGAACCCCAAGCTGCACGCTCTAGTGGGCGGGCAGTAACACAGTCCAGCCCCCGTGTCCAGAATCCACCCCCACCGGAGGCTGTCCCAGGTCCAAATCCCCCCCGGCACCTGCTACAGCCTGACACAATCAGCAACACTGGGGATGTGACGCCAGCGGGATTTGGCCTTCATCTTCACACCGGTAAACGCACTGCCTTTTAAGAATGAACATGGGCTGACCAATACCATGCAAGAGCAATGATCGTGGGACACGCCTCTTAGGGGCTGACCAATCGTGTGCATGGATTTCAGTCACATGTCACGGTGATTTGGGGAGAGGGTTCTAGGCTCTTGTGTTCGCCACGCCATCGGTCGAACCGCTTTCTGCTATCTTTCGAGAAGGAAAGCTATATATAATCGAAAGGCAGGTGCTGTGAGCAGTTACATAAAACAGGAAGGGGGTCAGTCGGTTGGCCCGATATAAATTAATCTGGAGACCTTGGCGGAAGGTTGGATGAGTGTGAAATTAAGGGATCCTGGCAGGGCTCGGAGGCTGGAGACCATTTCCGTTCCCGGAGATCACAAGGCTGCTGTACGCAAGGAGACAGGCACCCCCTCTGTGCTGAACACCACACCTGCCCCCCCAGCCACCCGCGTTCAGGGTGCAACATCATTAGCCAAGCGGTTGCCAGGCGACGGCTGTATTCAATAACATCGTCCTTTTTAAAGTTGTGAGCGGTGTGCGTGTTTGACGCTCCGCGGGTCAGATCTGTGCTACAAAGGCACGGCTGAACCTTGATTTTCACGCTGGATCACGACTAGGAGTCCCGGCTGACGCAGGTGCGAGTGAGTTACGGCCGTGCGGCACACAGCTGGTTCGTGACATGAGGGAAGAACACCAGTGTTACTGCGTATCCAGTCGGCAAAAGAGTGAGCCTTGGGTTTAACTGGCATGTGGCTCAGCGGGCTAGGCTGCTGTGCTGGGAATCAGAAGGTCGCGGGTTTAAATCCCAAGGTTAACGCAATGATTGCACCGTTGGACTCTCTAGCAAGGTGCTAACCCCCTCCAAATGCTCCGGGGGCTGTCTGACCCTGCTTCCTCAAATATAAAAGCATTTGCTGAATAAATAAAATATTGAGTGTCAATGACTTTGACGCATTTCCAAAAATGAAAGTGTAATCCCTTTATTCACAAAGTAATTCAAATAAAATGAAAAAATATCTAATTGTAAGTGCAATTGTGGTCAAAATCACTTGCCGTCCCTACCCTTCCTTCTTACACAACCAAAACACCCCCCCTCCTCAGATATATGTATGCCTAGCCCCACCCAGAAGGCAAACCGAATAGAATACAATACGCATATTGGCAGTGCCAGTGAACTAACCCTGTCACATCGAAACAGTGACATTTTATCGCACCTGCTGTAACAAGCTACGCTGCCAGGCTTGTTCCTTTAAGGGCTACGTCCAAGAATGTCATGGGGTCTGTTTCCATGTTTCGGCGTTTCATCTAATGGGAGCTGGGGGTTGTTCCATCATTCTAAGAACGTTCCAGCCAGGGCTGGGGCGGGGCCACAGATCCCAGCTGAAAGCTGATTTGTCCCCAGAGTGAACCATCCCCCGTCAATCACTAGTTCCAAACATATCATTGGCTACGGATGAGGTCAGTCGAGATATGGATTGAATTGTCAGGACTCGTTCAACCTCGTCTGGCTACGTGTGACGGCCTCTTAAAGAGCCGGGTCCTCCAGCTTGGGCTGGGTCTCCGGAAGAAGACAGAAGGCCTGGGGACTGGAGCCCCCTGACCTCTTCGAATTTGCAGAACACAGAGGAACGTGAGAGTCCACTCTGCCGAGAAGCAGCACTACTGTTGAAGTGACAGGTTGCTGAGCTGCCTGGGGGCTGCCTGCAATGGTGGGGGGGGGCAGGGGGTACGGTCGTTATCCCCTGGAGGAGATCACTCCCACAAAACATGCCCCCGCACACGCAAAAACCGTGCCGTCGCAGGCATCCCTCAGACTGACCAGATTATCAGAGAACTGCCCCTTTTTAAAACACTGGGTCACGTGACCTGGCGAGTCAGCTGACCCGGAGAGCGATTGGTGCGGCGCTGACATTTAATTAGAGCCGCCACGCCTATTTCATTTGCAAAGGTCACAGACCGCGGTGCCACTTCGGCGACATTGATTGCTCTGCCTAAGAGAATATTCCAGACATTTAATCCACTTTAGCCAGAGGCTAAACGTTCACACCTGACACCCCCCCCCCTTCTCTCCATTGAGCCCGAAAATAGCGTCCCCAGTGGTTTCCGTAAAGCCTTTCAGAGCTAATTCGCCACTGCCATCCAAATTCACCGTCGCGAAAACGCGACGACACCGTGCTGCCAAGTGCAGATGCCTCTGAGGCAGTCTCCTGGTGAAGAGGGTTTTTGATTTGTCTGACACCTGTGCTGCGATGCTGTCTGTGCTGCCAGCTCCCTGCCCATCAGACCATTGCAGACAAGATCCCCCCCCAACACCACAAAATATATATCTGTGATCCAGGTTCGCTATTCAACCTGGGTGATGCTGCATCAGTACTGATGTCTACTCCCCCAAAAGTGGCTTTTGGTTTCCCAGTCTCTAGGGTGACTTTTCCCTCAACAGGACGTTAACCACACCCCCCCAGCTGCTCCAGGCTGACGCCCTGACCGACACACCCCCCCCCCGACAAACTCCACACCTTCCCAGAACCCTCCATGTCGAAACAGGCGGTCCAAAGGTTGCGAAACGCATTTCCTGCAGCCCCGATTCTGTCAAACATCTCCCCCAGCTTGCAGATAAAGCTGCATCCTCATGGATGCCTGGCTCTGAACGGACGAGGAGAACCTGTACCTCCAGATATGGAGCGCCAGGTGGGGTGTGATCTCCACCTCGCATTTCCGTTCCTTCTTTCATCCTACGCCTGATTGGCTCGTTGTTTGACTGACAGCCGAGCCAACGTATCATAACTCAGCTCTCCTGTTATTTGTTATTTATTTTTTCCAGTGTAGAGTGCAGATTTTGGGGTATTACGATGGATTAGAAGCTCACTTTGACTCCTGCTGACTTCCTCAGATTCTCTCTCCATCCTCGCTGTAATCCCACCCAGTCCCCACCATGATCTGTCCCGTTCATTTCATGACCCCTGTTGCATGTCCCTCGTATCACCCTGCGGAATCCCTGACTGACGGAAAGTGCTTCTTTGGTACCTGCGACCACTGCAGAGAGAGACGGGCACGCTGGCAGAGATGAAGACAGCTCCCCCGGGGCAGAAGATAGGGGATGGGCAGCATGTGCTGCTCGGGCCTGAATCGGGAGCAATGCTATATGGACGGAAAGTTCCAGAAGGGAGCCAGCCTCACCGGATATCTTCAAGAAAGACATTGTAAAGGAATAGCCTTGTTCCGCAAAGCTCCATGGTGGAGGATGTGTGGTTTACATCACGCCGAATGGAAGAGGCCCTGATTTTAAAGTTCCCCCAAGCTCTTGGCTCCCCGGCCTGAGCTGGTGGACAGCGAATGATCTGATGACATTTGGAGGCCATCAGGAGAACAGAAAGCCAGGACAATTAAGGCCTGCTCGTTTAATGAGCTGTAATCCACACAATACCCCCCCCCCCTCCACCCCCACATGGGGTGGGGGCTGCAGGCGACTTTGCCAGAATGAACACGAGCGATTAACGTAATCCAGCAAATACCAGCAAACACTGGTCACACTTCGCCCTTGGTGGAAGTTGCTGGCGGTCGGGGAACATTTTATCAGCATAGTCCGAGCTTTCCAGAACTGTCCCCCCACTGTTTAGTAGGAACGTTTTAGATGTGGGCGGGGGGGGCTAACCAAGGTTACGGCTCTGTCATGCCAGTGACCTGGAACTGGATCCGAACTACTTGCTGGACCTGTATGCACTTCCCCTGTGATCATTGACCAGGAGAAATTTTCACCTGATGTCTCACCAAAGGCTTTTATCCAAAGTGACGTACAATTGAGAGGGAGTCAGGGTCAGCCATGCAGTCACTGAAGCCATTGGGGGTTAGGGGCCTTGTTCAAAGGCCCATGATGAAATCACTCTGCCAACTCTGGGATTTGAACCGACAACCTTCCGATTCCAGGCACAGCATCCTAACCCGCTGGGCTGCACACCAATTAAACCCCCGGCTCACCTTTCTGGAAGCTGGATTTGGACGCCGGTGTTTATCCCCGCCATGGAGCAGCTGAGCGCTGTAGGACGTTAACTCACTCGCTTCATGTGTACGATGGTTAGATGGTGGCCTGTTAGATGGATCCTGAGACAGTTGGTCTTCACCACCAGCCCTCGCACCCAAGGCTCTGCCGTTAACCCTCCTGCGGTCCACAGTCTCTGCTCCTTTGGGCTCTGCACACTTCCTTACTTGGCTTGTCAGCCGTGACAGTAAAGGTGAGGGTTAGCTTTGGGGTGGAGTGTGCACGATTGGTTTGTAGGGGACCCCAGAGCTGACAGCGATAATATAATCCGTACAACGTTCTTTTAATGTTTCTGTGAAGACGACTGCTGCACATTCACCATGTGCTAGGCACATCTGACATGCAGTACTGTGAACCAATCAGGATGCACGATCACAACCGGGATAGACTGAGGATGGAAGAGAGGAGCCCAGTGGCCTGCAGTCCCACGCTTCTGCAAGGTTGCATCACACCCCCCATGGAAGAGCCAATGAGCATCAGTAATCACAGAGGGTCTGAATCCCCAGGAAAAGTACCTGCACTACCATCTCGGCACGTTAGGGGGCGCACCGCCATGCACATGACCAACACAAAAAGCACACGTTCAGCCACACTGAGCCTTTACAATCACACAACCATTACAACCTGCAGGATGCAATACTGACTACCCCTGACAGCTACTTCATGTACAAAGGCTTTATCAAGTAAAATTTACAATCCCTGCAGTACCCAGCTACGACCAGAGGTGGCATAACATGCAACTGCTGTCTGACCCCTTGCAATGGGACTGAATCACTCTCCATCCCGGCTGGGTGAGATAAGCCCTCAAATGAAACTGTCTTGTCCAGTACCTGAAGGGAAAACTGTTAACACCAGTGGGTTTCTGTGATTAATAATAGTGAGATAGACTGTCAATCCCACAATTCCTTTGTCCGAGGCACCTCAAGCCAGCTCATATACCCTGCAGCTGCCTGTTTACCAGACCCCGTTAAATTGTCACGATGCATCAACTGGCCTATTTTGCCTCATTATAAAGCTGTTTTTGCACCAAATCACTCCTCACTGGGACCGCAGGGGACGCCCAGCCCATCTCCCAGAATGCCCTGGGGCGGGCGGCCCGCAGATCAGCATAAGCAATTATTAAACATGCGCCGTCGCTACAGCCGGTGATAAGTGAGCTACAACTGCCTGATTTTCGCCCGCAAGCTGAACAGTATTGAAGAGAATCGTGTTACGTTATTAGAGCATTTTCGCTCTAGAGCTGGAACAAATTTGCTTGTCAAGCATGACTACCCATGTAAATACAAGGGTGTGTGTATGTGTGTGTGAGAGAGAGAGAGAGAGAGAGAGAGAGAGAGAGAGAGAAAGAAAGAGAGAGTTGGGGAGAATGAGAGGTAGAGAGAGGGAGGGAGAGAATGAAGAACTGAGAGAGAGTAGAAAAGAGAGACAGAGAAAGGGAGAGAGAGAATGAGAGACAGAGAAGAAAGGAGAGAGAGAATGAGGGAAGAAGAGAATGAAAGAGACAGAGGGAGGGACAGACAAAGACAGAGAGAGAGGGAGAGATAATGAGAGAGGGAGAGAGGAAGGGAGGGAGGGAATGAATGAAAGAGACATAGGGAGGGAGAGAAGGAGACAGAGTGAGGGAGACAATGAAAGAGAGAGGGAGGGAAAGAATGAGACAGACAGAGACAGGGAGAGACAGACAAACAGACCTAGACCAGAAGAGACAGAATGAGAGAAAGAAATAATGAATGGGAGAAAAGGAGAGTGAGAGAGAGACGGAGGTGAGAGGAAGGCAGACCTGTCGTTAGTGTCCCGAGAGAGGATCCATTTTTTAGCTTAACCCAGATTTCTTAATTAAACCTGCAGCTGCTCACGTTTGTCTGGGAGCCGCGAAGTCAGCCAGCGGGGGGAGAAAACACCCTCACAGACGGCTCACTTACTCCGGCCGACCCTTTCATCACACGAGCCTTTCTACTTTCCCGACAGGAAAGTCGGCCTCGGGGGGAGTTATAATGACATTCAGGAGAGCGTCTGCTGCCCGCAGCCCTCAGAGCGTCTTCACGCGCTCCCAGTCTCTAACTGTACCTACAGTTTGCCGATCAAACACTCAGTCTTACATCATTCGTTAGTGACACTGACTGCAGGCTTCGCGCTGCCATCTTTCTTCATTAAGAGAGCCAAACGCAGAGAGCGGAAACGCAGGTAAGGTGTCCTTCAAGCACGCGTGAGCCCCACAACACGCAGACGTATTCCTGCAGAGACCCGCCATTAGCTGTAATGGTTCCCAGTTGCTGCTTTACGAGTGTGGATTTAAATGCTGTTCATTTCCCTCTGCATCAGCCCACGTAACGGACAGACAGTAATTACCGCCATTAGCTTCTCCCACATCGTCTTACGAAATGTTTCCTTAACTCTAAATTGAAAAAAAACCCAACTAAACAAGAACAGGTACTAACAGACTTCTGAGTTACTGGCAAGATTAATAATAATAATAATAATAATAATAAATGACCTTGACAAAAGTTTTTTTGGAACATAATTTAAATGTTCATGTGCATTAGTATACATTACACATTTATTAAATACTAAAATGCTCATACAGACTGTCCATCCATCCATCCATCCATCCATCCATCCATCCATCCAGCAACCATTCATCCAGAACAGGGACAGTGAGCCTGGATTCCATCCCAGGCAGGGGACAGAAAGCCACTCCATTGCATAGCATGCACACACACACACACACACTTGCCTTTAAGGAAGCTGGATGTAAAATAAGCTTATTATTTACTTCTTTTTCATTTATTCATCAGACACTTTGCCGACCCTGGGATTTGATCTGGCAACCTTCCGGTCAGACCCAATATGCGACATAACACTCATTACAACTTCAGGGGCCTCCAATGCGACAGCCTCCAGCCGGATGACGGGAAGGTGCCATCTGCAAGGAGATCCCACAGGCGGGCGATGGAGCTCCACCTCTCGAGGGCAGCGCCCTCCGCCCTCCCCCTTCCGCCCGCCATCCTGCTGTACGCTGCCTGCTCAGGCTGACGCACAGAGAGCCTCCCCAGATGCTGCCCGATCTTTCGACCCCAAAGACAGCCAGCAGTCACGTGACCGACACCTTCACCCCGCAGCTGAAGGAGCAGGCAGGTGGCTCAGAGCAGGAATCATCGCCCGCGGCATTCCTCACTGCGCCGCTCCTCACTGCGCCGCGATCACTGCGAGGGGGCCAGCGAAATGCCCCGCGGCTGTTTAGGTAGCCTGAGCAGATTCGTTAAAGCCCCTCTCGCTCACACACAGCCGCATTCAGTCGAACCCAGGCCCGGCTGTTGCCAATGGTGATCATCCACAGGTGAGCCTAAGTGCTGCTCTTTAAAGGCAGCAGTTCCAAGGTCCTTTCCTGCAATGTACACTCCTGGGGGGGGGGGGGCTACAGGAACAGTGGTGGTTCAAGGACTTCATTCAAGGGTACAACAGGTAGCCACATCTGCGACAGAACGTGGTAAACGCAGGGGTAAGCACTATCACGTGCTGTGTGCTTCCTGCTGCCAGTGAAATACGCAGCACCAGTGACATACGCAGCACCAGTGACATACGCAGTGCCAGTGACATACGCAGTACCAGTGACATACGCAGTGCCAGTGACGTGTGCAGATCCGGTAAATACACACCATTCCCCCCTCAACAATGACACGCACCGAAGAGCAAAATGGCAAATGCATCTAAAACAAAATTACTAACAGAAGCTTCTGGAACAATTGAAAGAAAAGGACAGCTTGAATCCTCACGGACCTGCAAATGCTTCTCAGGAATCTCGAATCTTCCGGAACAAGCTAAAATTACACAGGCCTGGACACACATGCCTCCCCTCCCCTCACTCCCCCCGGAAAAAGCAACCTCTGCTGTAAGCCCCCCCCCACGGGGTGACCACACAGTGACCGTGCCACAGGTACTGGATCCATCTGGATTCTGTTCTGCCAGATGGGCAGATTTAAAAAAAAAAAAAAAGAAAAGTGTGATGGGAAATGATGCGCTTTATACACTGAACAGCAGGAGGCGTGGCAGTTAAGGAGCAGCGGCTGAGGTACAGAACACCACTGCTAATTCCATTATATCTGCTCTCCCAGTGTAGCTCGGCCCGATAAGAAGGTAAGGGGCTGCCAGAGTGTCTGCCAGGGTTAGACATGGGGATGGGAGGAACAGTGGAGTAGCACTCGTTTGCCAGCAGGGGGCGGCAGTGAAGCACCCAGCTCTGTGACCCAAGGTTCACGCTGCAGTGGAGGAGCAGTGCAACGGACCTCCAAAGCCCCCCCGAGAGGCGGCAGTTTGATTCCCGTCTCCAGGCCAAATGCACACGGTTTGGCGCGAGAGGCTGAAATTAATTAGATTTATAAAGCTGCTCGGCGTCCCGGGGCGTGGGGGGGGGCATCGATACCGGGACCGGGAGACTCCTGCTAGGGGAGGGCAGATTGCCCAGAGGTCAGGCAGGGCATGGGCCATGTGGGGGGCGGGCGTGGACGTGGGGTGGGGGGCACAGGCCATCTGCTAACTGGGCTGCCAGGAGGGGGGTCACAGAATCCATCAAGGTCACCCCCCCCAACCACGCAAGCCTCCATGCCACCTTCCCATGATTCCCTTCATCCTCACCCTCCAAGCTCCGCCCACTCCCTCCAAGCTGGTGCGCTCTGATAACGACGCACCGCAAACGGCGCTGCTGTTATCGACGTGGAACCATAGTGCTTTTAATATTAGCATTAGCATAACGTTAGCATTAGCCGAGCCCAAGGGTGTCACTGTGTTTTTAACACTGGAAAGGACAGGGACGGATCCGTCCTCTTTGTCCTGTATGACATTGTATATTGCACCGACTACCCGTTTCAATACTGACTGCATACATTTTGTTAATCAGGCCTACAAAAAGTTTTGTCCATTTGAATCAACAGCAGTGTTTGAATTACACCAAGGATTTTGGGGGAGTCGGGAGGAGGGGTCAAGTGTCACTGTATATTGCGTGTTATTGCATATTACATACAGTGCTGGAAACCACTCTGAAAATCTGCATTTATAAATCCTGGTTTAATCCTGGTTTAATCCCGGCTCTGTTGGTAGAAGGCTACACTGAGCGGCAGCCTGCTTCCAGGCTCAAAGATTCTAAGACAGCAGTACAGAAGAACAAGGTGAAGCAGGAGACACTGGGATTGACCAGAAACCAACTAGGTAAAGGGACTTTCTAATGGCAGAGATGACCGTCGACTTATCTGGCAGTGCGTGATAAATCAGTGGATGACCTCAAGTGACCTTCAAAAAGGATGGGAGACATTAAGTGGTGTGAAGTGCACTGCTAGGACAGTTCATAACATTCTCCTAGAAGCAGGATTGAAGACCTATAAAGCCAGAAGAAGCCCTTCATCAATCAAAACCAGGGCAGAGCCAGGCTGCAGTTTGCAAAAAATATATATATTTTATATTTTACTCAGGCGCACACCCATAAATTGAGAAATGAGTGAAACTGAATATTTTAACATTTTTTTCATTTAAATTTTTTCCAGAGCTGTATATGTTTGTGTGTCTATGTGCTGAAGGCGTATGTACAGAATTATATACATTTCAATGAAAATAATAGTGTCTACGAAATAGCTGCAAAGGCAACTGAGCAGAAGATTTTAAATCCACTTGTTGACACCAAATCATTATAGAATACAGTGATCCCCTCTATTTTGTGCTTCAGCTATCGCGCCCCCGCTATATCGCGGATTTCTCCCCGGCGCATCACTGCAGGTCTCTGCATATCGCGTACCTTGATTGTGGTCCGATTGTTGTGAGCAAACTTTTTCTGAACTTTTCGTTTTGTTTTAAGCCCTACGATTTAAGACTTAAACTATTTTTTAAAATGTTTTTTTTATATCTATATCGCGAATTTTCACCTATCGCTGATGGGTCTGGAACGTAACTTCCGCGATAGGCGGGAAATCACTGTATATAGTCTAGCACTGTCTAGCGGACAACAGTGTATCTCTTGACATGAACACAAACCCTCTTTGGAGACATTCAACACTTTGCACTTTCAGTCAGGGGTGTAAAATTTTTATTTTAAATTTATTTAGGCTACCCAACAGCAGCAAAGTTACAAAGTTATAACATTATAAACAAGCAACTTAGCCAAATCCACAACTGTGCGGTATGCTTACGTTATCAAATTTAATTTCTGTTTGCAAGCTGAAGGACGGGAATTTATCACGCAGTATTGACTACAGTTTCCCAGGGAAATTTTGTGCACGGACATTGTTGGAGCATCCTTGACGTTGCAATACAGGTTTTCAGTCTATTGTTCCAACATTACCAGAGGTAGCGCTAAGTTTTATCCATCTATTGTAACCAATGGATGCGCGTGAGACGTCTGCCACGTGACTTTTCCAAACGCCTAGAGCTTCAGCAGTTGCCTGACAGCGAAACAACCAATCACAGCAGTGCAGACTTGAAAGCGTCCCTCTGACTTCTCCAATCCAGCGCCTATTATGTCATTATACCCACAATCCCTTTCAACACCACTTGCTCTGGGTCATGGATAAACGTTGCCATAGACATTTATGCGTATGCAACTGAAATCTTCAACTAAAAGCTTTTTCTCCCCGGTCAGTAGGTTAGCTGAGAACTGAATTATCATTCATATTATGAATTATTATTCATATTTCTCAAAGGAAAATTCAGGAAAATATTGGGTAGGACAAACACCATTTTGAATACTGGGTGGGATTTGTCCCACCTGCCCCCCCCCATGAATGGCCCCTGTGGCCAAGTTGCTTCAATAACTGGGTCTAAGGTTCGACACCTGAGGGAGCCGGTGCTCAGATACATCTTGGCTGGGCCTCAGCTAACCCCCAGCTGAACATGGCAGC
>JAODJU010000063.1:2854034-2866942 GCA_026776725.1 Gnathonemus echidnorhynchus
CCCCCGCCTCCCTGTGTTCATGATAAAACGAGCCAGAGCCAAGACAGCAGAGCTAATTACCTAGCAAGTCTTAACACAACCAGAAGCATGATGCCAAGGAGCGTGTATTTCCCGGCTAAGCCTCACTAAGGAGATCATGTCTTAAAGAACACTGACCCTCTTGGTTTTATTCTGCTCTGAGAGACAGCAGCAGGCAGCCACGTGTCACTAAGGGACAGGCATAGGTAAAATACGTAAGAGCGAGTGCTCTACAGTGTACGTGGGTGTAAGGGCCCAGCCGGGGGTTCTCTGTGGGTCTAGGTGGTGGCTGCTTCGTTTGTTTGTTAAGGTTATGAAAGTAAAGGTACAGCCAGACACCCTACTAGCATTTATCCATTCAGACATCAGGCAGCACAATCAGAGAGAGACAGCAGATTATGTTGTCTATCAATCTCTGTCAGTCTCAGTTTCTCAGTCAGTCACAGTCAGTCTGTCAGTCTCAGTCTGTCAGTCTTTGTCAGTCAGTCTGTCAGTCTTTGTCAGTCAGTCTCAGTCAGTGAGTCTTAGTCTGTCAGTATCAGTCTATCTGTCTTAGTCTGACAATCTTAGTCTTTCTGACAATCTATCAGTCTCAGTCTGTCATTCTGTTCTGAAGCATGTCACTATTATGTTGTCATCTCAGACCTCGCCCGCCCATCGCTGCTGTTCAGGTTGCCACAGTAGACTGAGGGGGGGGCCCCGTCATCCATCTGTCCTCCACTGGGTCTGTCGCTGTCGGGGTGTGAGCGATAGGAGGGTGGGCTGCGAGAGGGAACAGAATGGGAACAGAACCTGGATCACTGACGGGCAGGACACACTCGACACACCAGCACCAAGCACAGCTCGGACCGACTGGGGGCCCTTTTCTGTAATCGAGACCAACACACGTCACTTCATTAGCACCACCTTCCTAACATGCTACATACAGCATAGCGCATCAGATCCCGCATGCCTGGGGTTACTGGCCATGTGCTTCAACTTCTCATGTTTAGTAGACTTTTCATTTACACCGATCCAGTAATTTGATAATAGATTTGTTAGTTTGTTAATATATTTAATTTCTAACAGTTCCTGTTTCTCTAAAAGGGACTGGTCCCACTTCTGGACCCCCTCAGGTGTCCTCTGTTAGTCATCACAATATTAACAATGGCTGCCGAGAGCATGGATCAGAGGTCATATGCACACTGCCGTCATGTGACATTAGGGTCATATCATGCTTTCAGGGCACTTCCAGGCAGCACCTACTGCTATGTATCAGTCACTGTCGCTTCTGTGCAGGTACTTCTTCACCAAGCTATCCATCCTCTTCTTCTTCTTCTTCCTCTGCTCCTCATCCTCAGATCCAGAGGCTCTGCGGGCCGATCCCTTCCTGGGCCTGCCTGAGCTGTGGTAGGAGACCACGGAGCTACTCGAGGAAGAAGAGGACTCAGAGGATGAGGAAGATGTGGAAGACTCTTTCCGCTTGGAAGACTTCTTGGACTTGGCAGTCCTGATCCGGGAGCTTGTTGAGTGGCGTCGGTCTGGAGAGAAGTTGTCTGAGTCGGAGGTGTGGCTTTCACGGTTCCCATGGCTACGACGGCTTGTAGGAGCCAGGCTGGAGGAGGTGCGGCTCAGGACAGAGGTCTTCCCATGGTCTGGTGGGGCTTCCTGGTCTTCATCCTTGTTCTGCTCTTCTTCAGAGTCCTCCAGGCTTCTACGCTTGAACTTGATGGGTTTGAAACTCAGCACCTCGTTGATGGCGGCCTCTAGCTCCGGGTCCAGGTAATTGCGGTAGCTGGTGGCCCTACTTCCGGAAGGTTCTGCTGCGGGCGCAGACAGGCTGCGGCCCAGTGAGCCAGGGCTGTACGTGCTGGCGCGTGACACGCTGTGGGAGGCGCTCTCGCTGTCGGCGTCACCCACGGCACCGAACTCGCTGATCCGGGTGCTGCGGGCCAGAGAGGAGCTGACAGTAACACTTCCTGGGCTTCGGGCCCCCGATCGTGGCCCGTAGATGTCACTGCCTCCAGCATCCCGCCAGGATGAGCTCCGGTGCAGGCCACGGGGGCTTGGTAGGTCCAAGCCGCTCAGGATGGACCTGTTGTCGGCCTCGTCGTCCAGACCCAAGTGGGTGGAGGTGCGGGAGGGGACCACAGATGACACGACGGACCCCCTGTCACTGTCCGCCCAGCGCCGATCCAACCCGGTCCTGGCACGGCTGCTGGCTTCAGTGTAGGCCTGCGAGATGACAGATCCAAGGTCGTCCAGGTCATCTCCGCCCACAGACCTCCCCCGGGACATGGGGGTGGCATCCCTGCGGAAGGATGGCCGGTCATCCTCGGCGTGCTCCGTGAGGGCGCTAAGGAGGGACGCCTCGTCCCCTGAGCCCCCGACGGTGTCCCGCATGCGGCGCCTCTTGCGGTAGCTGAGCGAGCTGCTGGTCACACTCGGGGGTGCTGCCGTCTTCGGGGGCTCCTCACCCCCTCCCTTCTTCACACCCCCTTTAGCCTCCATTTGCTCCTTAGTGTCAGAGTTCCCGCCGTACCTGGGTGTGTGTGCAGGGTGGCGGAGGCGGAAACAAAGACCCCGAAGTGACGACGAGGGAGAGGAAGAGATATGCGGGTGAATTAAAAAGGTAACAATGAGGAGGGGGCAGACCTGTGCCTACACTGCCTCCCATGTCCCCACCCCTTTACATACCCCCCTCTTGGTGACGCTATGCAGCCTGACTCTGTTTTTTCAGGGTTACAGCACATCCCCGATTAGGGATGATGTGTCACTCGGGGAGCTGGACCTTCTACAGGTCTGTATTCCACGGAGGAATGGGGAGAAGATGGCCGGCCCACGGGACCACCCACCTAGGACTCCTCATGCTGACGTCATCTGACAGGGTCCTGCTGGAGTCCTTGCTCCTGGATAGGTGCAACTTCACACCATCCACCCGGTCCTCCACCTCAGAGTCCATGTCAGAGTCGTCCCCACTGGAAGAGAGAGAGAGAGCTTTATCCCTCTTTTCACGCCGGCAGGTTTATGGCGGCCATCACTTCATATATCAGCGTTAACAGCAAGCGATTTATTACACAAACGCGCTAACGTGGCATTAGTTACTGCGGTTTGACAGGCACAGTCCATCTAGGTCAGTGTTTCCCAACCCAGTCCACAGGGACCCCCAGACAGTCCACATTTTTGCTCCCTCCCTCCTTCCAACACACTTGTACCAGGTATTCGATGTTCTTGATTGGATGGGAGCTGGGAGGGCACGAAAACCTGGACTATCTGGGGGTCCCTGAGGACTGGGTTGGGAAACACTGACCTAGGGCAGATTACACACACACACACAGAGTCTGGGTCACACTGAAGAAGGTTAGGATTGTTTGAATCAGTTACGGAGGGATTAGGGTCTGAGGAGTGGAACCCCAGCAAGAGGAGATTGCAGGTTAGAAGCAAAGGCTCACGTTTTACTCCTCCTGCTCTGATACTTAGTCACCATGTTCTGCACGCTGGCCAGGAGGACAGGAAGAGAACAACAGAAAATGAGAGGAGACACCAGGAAGAAGAAAAGAGACAGTATGCAGGGTGGGAAAGGGATGGAGCAGGAGACTCATCCCGGCCCCCACAGAGGAGCCATGGTGTCTGTATTCCCGCCACCCCCCCACGGGCGGCCGCGTACCAGTTGACGAGGTCGTCGTTGTCGTCGCTCTCCATCTCATCCTCGAGGGCGGCCTGCAGATCGCCGATCCGCTTGAAAGCCAGCTTGAGGTCGGTCTGCAGGCTCTGATTGGCCGCCTCCAAGCTCTCGACGTCCATCTCCTGCCGAGGGAATGGCATTGGAATGGGAGGTGAGCTGTCGCCATGGGGACGGGCCCACACTCGCCGAACATGCTGTGCCCTTAAACGACGCAGTTAGCCCAAATGCTCCAAACATAAGCGGGGGGCGTGCCGGCTGGCCGCTCTCCCCGCTGGTGTGGGGGTGGGCTCACCAGCTCGTGCTTCTTGCGACTGGCCTCCGCCTCCTTCTTGGCCAGCTCCGTCATCTCCTCCTTCAGGTCCCGCATCTGCCTCTGCACGCGTTTGTTCTGCTCCTTCTCCCGGCTCTCCGCGGCCATGTGGTGATCGCGCTCCTCCATCAGCTTCTCCATGCTCTCCTTCAGGCGGCTCACCAGGCCCTGCAGGTTCAGGAGGGAGAATAGGTCAGGGTCGGCCCGGACTTCAAGCCCTGGGGGGCCACAGGGACGGTACGTTGGAGGATGGAGGGTACGTTAGCGGGAAAGGGGTACATTCACGGATGGAGGAAAAGTTAGAGAGCATGATAATGGGTGTACATTATGTTGAGATTATGTTAGTGGGGGAGATGATTTTAGTAAGTGGAGATTATGTTAGTGGAGAGTATGTTAGTGGGCGGAGACTTTATTAGTGGATGGAGATTATGTTAATGAGTGGAGATTATGTTAGTAGGCAGAGATTATGTTACTGGGTGGAATCTTAGCAGGAAGAAGTGTTTTTATTGGGTGGAGGGTACTTCAGAGGGTGGATGGTGTTATTGGTGATTGGGGGTGTCTTTAGCAGGTGGAGAGTCGGCCAGCTCCGCCCTCACCTCCAGCCTCTTGACCTGCGACTTCTCGTACTCCAGCTTGGTCTCCAGCTCGCGCACCTTGGCCTCCTGCCTGCTGACCAGTGATCTGTCCACCATGGACTGCTCCTGGAATTCCAGCTGGCTCTGTAGGGCCTGGGCCTGGGTCAGGATGGCAAGCAAGGCGTTACCATGGAGACGGACCACACGGTCACGTGGGACACGGGCTTCATTAGGGGAACTCGATCATGCCTCATTTTCACCGTTCATGATTTTATTTTTAGAGTCTACTGGAATAGACATGCTTCAATGTTCCATTCATCCATTTTCAGTAACTGCTTGTCCTATTCAGGGTCATGGGGGCTCCAGAATCGATCTCAGCAGCTACGGGTGCAAGGCAGGGAACAACCCAGGATGGGGCTCCAGCCCATCACAGGGCACACTCACACACCATTCACTCACACACACACACCTATGGGCAACTTGGTTCTATGTTCCCAAAGCACATTATTTCTCTCATATTTCTCATGCTATTCTGTCTGAAACACTCTGTTTGAGCTTTACAGGTAGGCAGCCAATAAGGATTGTGTTACAAGGTGACCTCACCACGTCACGGAAGTATGAGCTAGAATTCCAACGAGGCATTTCAGGCAGATCAGAGAAGAGTGATAGCAAGAGTTACTTGCTTTAGTGTGTAGTTTGGGCCTTAATTAAGACTTTGCAGACAATTTACATGCATATAAAGCTATATAATACACTAAAGGAAAGGGAAAAAGCATAATAGGGCCCCTTTAATGTATTCATGAACGAATAAAAATGACAGATCGTCATAAACATCTAAGCTATAGGTAGATAAACCAGTGACCTTTTCCTGGACCTCCTGCTTCTCTTTGATGGCCTCCTCCAGCTGTGCTTGCAAATCGCTGATCTGGGACAGGTCTCGAGCTGACTGCCATGTTGGAAGAGAGAGATGAGGTGAGTAACAGAGGGAATCCCAGAGCGTGTAGCAGCAGGGATGCCACCATTGTGTGTGACACGTACTGTAGGTCATTAGGCAGCGTTACTGCACCTCCCCCCTTTTACATGGTATTTTACCGTCTCAGCTGGGCCCAGTGGGCCTGACCTCGATCACAGGAGGGGGAGAGGCCGGTTACCTGGGCGACGGCCGCCTTCTGCTTCTTCATCAACTCATTCAGGTCCTCCTGGTCCTCCTCCATGCGTGACTGCAGCTCATTCTTCTCGCGCTGCAGCCGGCTGACTTGCTCCTCCAGCTAGGGGAGATACACATGTGTGGTACCGTCCCTATAAGAGGTTGTGACAACCCCCCCCAGACAACAACGACCCCCAAGCCATGAGCATGTGGGGGCTGTCCTTCCAACAGGTCTGTGATTTGCCAACCCGATCGTTTCACTGATAACCCTAACCTATCCTGTCGGATTGTGACCGATTCCCAGAATGCACTGCACTGAGCGTTCCTGCTTAAACCACAACAAAGTGCAACTTCTCCCAGGTGGCGAGAACAGCCTTAGAGTAAGACTAGCAGTTGCTGTGTTGTTGCAAAACAAGCCAATTAGATGCTAACCGCACGCTGTGGTGGGGGAGAAGGTGGAGAGGGGTTTGTTGTAGGTTTTAGAGCCATCCTGACTACCTCAGCTCCCTCCGCATTTCGAAAAGTGAGGGAGTGATACCAGGGGGGAAGGGGGGCGTGTCCACTCACTGAGGACTTAGCCCTTGTGACGTCATCCATCTGCAGATGAAGGTCCTCCATCTCCAGCTCCATGGACTTGCGGGTCTTGACGGCAGCTGCACATGTGAACTCTGACTCCTCCAACTGTGGAGGAGGTCAGGGGTCAGGGGTCATGCAGCAAATGGTGACCTTCAGCACCATAGGGCCTCGCTGACCCCCTTTACAGGCCGGGTAAGGGAAACTCCAGTGACAGCAGCTATAAGGGATTCTGCTCACCTGGTTCTTGAGCTGGGAGATCTCCCTCCTGCTGGGAGCACTGTTCTTCAGGTGTTCCAGCATGACCTGGGCGTCCACCAGCAGCACCTTGGTCCGCTTCAGGTCCTTGCGCAGCCGCTTCTCCGTCTCCAGGTCCCGCTGCCCCAGCTGGCGGCCAGGTCACAAAGACGTGCGCTGAACCAGCAGAAACCTCCAGAAGTAGCCAAGTCCTGAACGCTGCTGAAAGCCCCGGGTGACACATCTCCACCTCCAGTTGCTCCGCCCCCAACCTGCTGCTCTGGATGGACCCGCCCCCAACCTGCTGCTCTGGATGGACCCGCCCCCAGACTGCTGCCGTGTGAGCTTGGACGCCCCCTACCTGCTTCTGTGTAAACTTGGGCACCGCCTACCTGGTCCTGGGCGCTCAGCAACTTGGACTCCAGTTCCCGTTTTTCACGGAGGATCTTCTGTTTCTCCTCGTACTCCTCCTCCAACTGTACCTCCATCTGCTTCACCTGCAAGTGGGATGGGGGGGGGGTACGCACAGTTCAGAGGGACGTGTGATGGTGATGTGCGTATCAGCAGGCATAAAATGTCACCTGATTCCCTCCCCCTTACCTTCTTGCTGCACGTCTGCCTGATCTCCTCCACTTCTTCTTCTCGGCTCTCCACCTCCTTTGCGTGGGTCTGCCGCAGTCGCTCCATTTGCATTTCCAGCCTCAGCTTGGCCTGCAGGGGGGCGCAGGAGGATCCCACTCAGGTCTAGTCGCACAAGAGAGACCCCCACGAGACGCCAGCCCCCCCCATTCACCCTCTCGCCCCACCTGCTCCAGCATCTGGATGGTGCCGGCCTGCTCGTCCAGCTCCTCCTCCTGGTCCTTGACCTTGACCTGCAGGTCGCGCAGCTGCTTCTTGACCTTGGCCAGCGAAGCCTCGTCCTTGGACTCCTGGGAGGAGAGGTCTGCTAGCTCTGCCTCTAGCTGCTCCACCTTCAGCCGGGCCGCACATGCCTCGACATCCTTGTCCTGCAGGGGGCAATGGAGAGCTTTGGATCACAAACCCCTAAAGTTACTGCTATTGTCTTAACAGAGGCATAGGCCATGCCCCCTCACTGTCACCACTATTATCTGATCAGTACCTGAGGCCACGCCCCCCACCATCACCATTACTATCTGAGCACTGTGGCCACGCCCCCTAGCATTGCTGCCCTCGTACCTGTAGCTGCTGCCTCAGGCTGAACAGCTCCCCTGTCAGGGCGTCCTTCTCGCGAGCCAGCTTCTCCCGGAGGGCCTTCTCCCGGTGCGCCTCGTCCAGCGCCTGGCTCTGCTCGGAGTCAAACCTGTGCCGGGAAATGAGTCGTGAGCAGCAGACAGGCCACAGCACAGGACCGGGGGTCAGGGCGACGGCTCCGCAGCTTCAGGCACCTCCTCTGCTTCTTCTCCAGCTCGTGGTTCCTGCTCTGCTGGTTCTCCAGGTGAAGCCTGGTGTCCTGCAGCTCCGACGTCAGACGCTGCACCTTCTTCTTGAACTGCTGCAGGGAGCGCTGGGTCTCGTCGCTGTCCGCCTGCAGGTCTGCCAGCTGCGGGCGGGGCAGGCGGGGGGTGTCAGCGTCAGCGCGGGCATCGTCACGGGCACCCGCGGGTGGGTCCTCACCTTCCGCTCCACGTGCCTCCTGCTCTGCTGCTCCGTCTCCAGCTTATCCTCAAACTCCTGCTGGTGCTTCTTCTTGGTGAAGTCGGCCTCTCGCACGGCACGCTCGTACTTCACACGCCATGCCCCCCCTAGCCGGGAGGGAAGCGCACCGTTACCTGGTCAACAGCTCCCCGTGTCTCTAACTCGACGTGATACAAAACAGCACAGCTGGCAGTATTGTGGTAAAATGGAGAACGACGTCCATAACAATCTTCGATCTCCACGCACGTGTGTTTGGACACTCATTTGCATATAAACAGCCTGTGGACTCACCGGCGTCATCGTCATCATCCAGGTCCCCGTTGAGCTCCACCGCGCGCGACAGCCGCGCCTCCATCACTTCCACCTCCATGGACTCCACCTGCTTTCTCACGGCGTCATACTTCACCTGCGACGCCACATACGGGCCAGCAGGGGGCGTTAGGTCAGGTCACACCCACCCACCATCCTCACGTCCTCCGTGACTGTGACCTGCGCTGCACCAGCAGGCCCCAGGTGGAGGAGCAGCGCCCTCAGCTGGCCAGCACTGGCGATACGGTCGTCGCCACACAGCCTCACCTGCAGCTCCCTCAGGTCCCGGTCCAGACGCAGCCTCTCGGCAGCCTCCGTCTCCAGCATCTGGGAGGCGGACTCCCCCGTGCTTCTCTCGTCTGCCAGCTCCACCGACAGCTCCGTCACCTGGACGCCAGATAAGCGGGTTTGGCTCCGCCCACTTCAAATACTGCACGTGGACTGGGAGATTCAGAGGGGTGAGGGATCCAGCCTAGGGCCAGCAGACACGGCCGGGCTGAACTGCGTGACTGATATAAACCCGAAGCAGGTTTCAGGAGCACTGAAGGCTGACTGTAGGTGTGATTCCTCATGCTTCATGGCCACTGCCTGTACACCCATGAGACGGTTTCACTTGAGGGTTATTTGTGGTGTGTCGTGGTCCCAGTGGGAAGCTCACCCTGCTCTCCAGACGCTCGCTGTTCAGCCTCAGCTCATTCCGCTCCTTCTCTGCTTTCTCCAGCTTCATCTTCAGCTGCTGGATCTCCTCCTTAGAGCAGACACACACACACACACACACACACACATAGTAACTCTGCGGCCCTCAGCCTGGGGTGTCTGTCTGTTTCACCATGAAGGTCGACACTCACATCCCGGCCGCGGATCTGCTCCTCGGTGAGCTGCACTTCCACCAGGGGCCGGACGTTGGTGAAGAGCTTCCACCAAGGCCAGTCCTTCACTCCTCGGTTCTTCTTGATGTTCTTCTGGATGCAGCGGATAGCCAGATCCTGGACCTGAAGGAGAGCCACATCTGAATATCAGCCTCACTTACAACAAAGACAATACAGCAAAGTGATATACTGAAGCTACAGCTGCAGCATGGGGGTGAGTTTAATCCTGGACCTCAGGAAGGTGTTGGGGGGCCGCACAGTACAGGATCTACAAGTGTTCACAGGTGTCTGCAGGAGTTTACAATGGTTCACAGCTGGCTGCAGGTGGCTACAGAGGTTTACAGGTATTTGCAGGTGTTTTCAGGGGTTTCCAGCTGTTTGCCGGTGTTCATAGGGGTTCACACGTGTCTGCAGGTGTTTACAGGGGTCCACAGGTGTCTGCAGGAGTTTACAATGGTTCACAGCCGGCTGCACGTGGCTACAGAGGTTTACAGGTATGTACAGGTGTTTCCAGGACTTCACAGATGTTTGACAGTTTTCATAGGGGTTCACATGTGTCTGCAGGTGTTTACAGGGGTTCATAGGTGTCTACAGGAGTTTACAAGGGTTCACAGACAGCTACACATGGCTACAGAGGTTTACAGGTATGTACAGGTGTTTACAGGGGTTCACAGGTTTCTGCAGGTGTTTACAGGGTACATCCTTACGATTAGCACATAGTCTCAATCAGTCAGTCACTACTGGTACCACCCCCACAGCTGCATTACACTGGTGAGTGATGGAGACTGACGCCACCTGGTTTTGGGGACCATCTGAGGGTCCTGCATTTTCTTCCCGACTTTTGTTTAACACAGGTCGCACAGGCTACACGGGACTACGCACTTATACGGTGGATACACTGCATTAAGTGGGAAAACATCTCGATGTTCAGCACCCAGGCTCTGGGCAGGTTGTGCCCACTGAAAGCTCTCCACCAGCAAGCAGGGAGACGAGAAGATGCTATTATATCTTTCAGCAATGATATTCTTCGCCCAAATCAACAGCACAGTGCAGCATTATTAAATTTCTAGAAAAAGAATCACAGGTGGCGAAAAAACGTGGACGCGAGTAACATGGAGGCTTCGGTCCAGCGTGGAGCTAACAACTGAAAGCCTTCCGTAGCAGCAGATCAATAAGGACAAGACTATTTGAAAGTGATTTCTGCAAAAAAAGAAAGGATGAAGAATAAAACAGCAGTGTGGTAGGAGAATAGGTGGGAGGTCAGGGCACACAGTCGTCATGATCAACGGGGCGAGACCACAAGGACCTGCCATCTAATGCAACGGTGTGGGGGGGGGGGGGCGTTGTCAGGGTGGGTCAGCTCTCATACACCCTCTGCTGCCACATCAGAGCTATTTACATTACATTAGCATTTATTTATTTAGCTCACACTTCTGAAAAGAAAACTTCGGAGGCCTAACTGTGAAATGAGTAATCTGCCAGCCGTGGGTTTTAAACTCACCACCTCCTGGATCTACACGGCGCCCCCATTTAATAGACAAGCCTGACACAGAGTGACTGACCAACCAGTTCATTTTCAGCACTTCAGATCGTTCCAGAAGCTTCGAGCCCGCTCCCTTGGGCGGGCCGCTGCCTCCTCACCTTCCTCTTCTTGAAGGCCTGCCTGGCCAGGTAGCCGCGGCAGGCGGCCTGCAGCAGCGAGATGTTGTGCCTGGTCTGCTCATCTCTCTGCTCCTCCAGCTTGGCCAAGGTTCCCGCCCTGAAGAGCACCTGCAACGGACAGCAGTTTGAGCATTGTAGCCCCTCTAACCTCCCCCCCACCCATTACGGAGAATCGGGGGAAGTGCTGAAGGGTCAAAGGTCAGAAGGTCACAGACTAACAAGGATGCATCTCAATACCAAAAACACAAAGATCATACGAGGTTCTCGATAAGACCGGACTTGTTAACACAAGAACAAACTTGGGGCACAATGAATCATGGGACTAGTCTATTTGGTGAGAATGCAACTGATGTATCCTTGATATTTGGGGAGGAGCAAGATCAACATCTGGGGATTTTTACCATCCTCTTTACTTCTGTTCCTGAGTATTGGAACTGGTCTTCGGCAGTGGAAGAAGACGTAAAAGGGGTACGTGAGAACACAAGCACAGTAAAGTGAAAGTCAGGGTGAAAGTCACAGTAACAGACCTGAGTAATAATTTCTGAATAAAGTTCTGAGTTACTGGGACAGTCAGCGAATGTAAAGGGTGACAGCTTGGTGCCAGCAAGAGGATGGAGAAATTCACCATCTGAACAAGATGGATGAGCGTTCATGATGGACCCAGAACAGAGTGGAACCCTGTGATGAAGTGTGAAGCAACAGTGTCCAGAGGAGAATGGCAGTGTGCGGGTGCCAGGCTGCCTCAGAACCCGATTCTGAGAGACGCTGGGAGTGGGAAGGCTCTGACACCTGTAGGAGGGATTGGGTACTGCAGCCCCGCGCTTTGGTTAGCGGCAAGTCAGAAGATGGGTAAATTAAACCCACCTATGCTGGGATGGGGATGGAAGAGGGAGGGAGAGAGGGAGGAAGGGAGGGAGAGAGGGAGGAAGGGAGGGAGGAAGAGAGGAAGGAAGGGAGGGATGAAGGAAGGATGGGAGGGAGGGATGGAGGAAGGGAGGGAGGGATGGAGGACGGGAGGGAGGAAGAGAGGAAGGAAGGGAAGGAAGAAGAGAGAAAGTAATGAAGGGAGGGATGAAGAGAGGAAGGAAGGGAAGAGGCTGAAGGAGGGAGGAAAGCAGTGAGTCTCAGTTGATGGGCGACAAAGAAATAGAAACAAAGTAGGAAGGGGAACATGTCGTGGGGGGGGGCAAGAGGAAGAGGGAGGGAAATGAATGAGGGAATGACACGGGGGAGGGTGAAGGCCGACAAGGAGAGGATAGAGGGGAAGAGGAGGGAGACCATCTCACTCTGCCAAGAGTGCGGACAGCACACCTTCAGGAGAAACACTCAGGCGGCACTACAGGGCCACAGCAACAGAGAGGAGGACGGGAAACCCAGAGAGGGGACGGGAGGTGCTGGAGGAGAGCCGGGGTCACCGTGACGACACCCCATAACAATAATCAGCCTGACTATACTCCTCAGCCTCACAGCTACCTGGTACATTGATTCACAACAGAATCCAGATTGCTACTTACTATCTGTTCCAGGTTTATCCTGCTAATATTTAGCCATGAACAGATACCAGGCACTGCACCGCTGCACCCCCTGCTGGTCAATGCAGGGATAGTGCCATTCGCTTACCCTGCTCAAGCCCATGTAGTAACTGCTCTTCTCCAGATCCAGGGATTCCAGGAGCTCCTCCACAGCCTGAGAGGGAAGGACGCAGGGGTCAGGGATGGCCCGCTGGATTACAGAGCCCCCCCACCACCACCAACACCACCACACTGTGCTCCTTAACACTTCTGCGGTACAGCCCCCTCTCTTTGTTAATATCACTTACGCGGCGAGAGTTTTCTGGGACTCTGTGGGCCGTTGGCTCCCGGTGCGGCCTTCCGGAAGCCTTCCGGAC
>JAODJU010000063.1:2889767-2911397 GCA_026776725.1 Gnathonemus echidnorhynchus
GTGTAAGGAGACGATGCTTTGCTGGGGCAGTGGGGGGAGGGGGCTGCATGTTCCATCCCTGTAGGGACTCATTGTACCCCCACCATCTCTAACAGTGAGTGCTGTGCAAATGGAGCTCGCCCAGCAGTGACGCACCCACCTCCGCAGCAGCTATGGAATCGAGGCCAACCGCGTTATGCAGCTGCCCCGCCAACGGGTCTGTCCAGGGGGACCTTCAAGAGCCTCACGGCTGAGAATCCAGCACAGGAAGTTATTTTTACTGAGGTGATCCAGGTTGAGTGCCTTCCTCAGCCAGCGGTGGCTGACATATTTACAAACGCATGAGCAAACTGTGCCTGCATCCGTGCATGCAGACCACACAATGGTTGCAAGGTTTGTGCACAAGTTTACTTTAAAAAGACCATCCAGAGACAGCTATAGACTATCCTAAGACAGGTGCAGACCATCCTGAGGCAGCTACAGACTATTTCAAGACAGCTGTAAATCACCCCAAGACAGGTGCAGACCATCCTAAGTTTTTTACAGACCATCCCAAGACAGGTATAAACCACCCTGAGACAGATGCAGACCATCTGGCATTTGATACAGACCATCCCAAGACAGCTACACTATCCTGAAAGACCATACAGACTACCCAAAAAACAGCTACAGTCCACCCTGAGACAAGTACAGACCACCCTGAGACAGGTGCAGATCATCCTACATTTGATACCGACCATCCTGAGACAGCTATGCTACCCTGAGACAGGTGCAGACAATCCTGACACAGCTACAGACCATCCCGAGACAGATACAGATCATCCTGAGTTTCATACAGACTGTCCTGAGACAGCTACAGACTATCCTAAGACAGCTGAATAGGTTCAATAGATGACTTCATCCTGTTATCACCAAGGATTAAACATTAACTTGCACACTCAGTGGCCATTCCATCAGGCACAGCTAGCCTGTTACAGGTAGGACCCACTATTTTAACCAGCATTGTGACATCATTCCTGCAGATCAGATTGTATTGTGCTAGCATTGTGACATCATTCCTGCAGATCAGATTGTATTGTGCTAGCATTGTGACATCATTCCTACATATCAGATTGTATTGTGCTAGCATTGTAACATCCTTCCTGCAGATCAGACTGTATTGTGCAAAGCATTGTCACATCAGTCCGACAGATCAGACTCCATTGTGTTTGCACTGTGGCATCATTCCTGCAGATCACACAATATTGTACTAGCATTGTGACATCATTCTTTTGGGTCAGATTGTATCGTTCTAGCATTGTGGCATCATTCCTATAGGCCAGACTGTACTGTGCTCTCATTGTTAATATCACAGAAGGAGCTGATGAATGACAGATGAATGAATGAAGGAGAAGAATCTTCCAGTGTGCATTTAACCCGGCCCATTCCGACCCATCCAGGCCACATGGATCCCAACTGGTCTCAACCAGTTATCACTCCACAACAAGGTAAGAAGGCTACAATTATCTATAACAATAACAATTATCCAGCACAGGGACATGCTGGGACCCGACTCTCTGTCCCGGAGACATAACCTACTATCACGTTTTCCCCCTAAAACCTGTTTTTGCTCTGCCGTCCTCAGTGCAGCAAGAATTAACCCATCCTGTGCAAAACATATAACACAACTTGCACCTTAGACGTCCTTGATTCACAGTAAGTGAGTGCCCCCCTCCCCATCACAGAGACAGTGGGCTGTCCCATCGAATCCCCCCCATCACAGAGACAGTGGGCTGTCCCATCGCATCCTCAGCCTGGTATCACCATACCGAGCTGACAGACGGAGCCTGTTCCACCTCTTCTGCTTGTCATCAACAATGTGGCTGCAGGCTCAGTTAAAAACTTGACACCAAGGTGGGCGGAGCTTCTGCACTCATTGTCTGGGAGCAAAAGTCACCCCCAGAAAGCCTGACTCTGCCCCCCCCGCCCTGCCCCATGCTGACTAGTTCAAAATTCCCTCCACAGGTAACATCTGTACGAGTGATTCTAGGACAGAGGAGAGATCTGCAGCATGTTTATAGACAGAGGAGCTCAGGGGAGTTGGAGACGAGCTGGCTGGGGGTACACTGCTCCTGGGCCCCCCTCCCCCGATTGACAACCTCTGCCCATCAGGGGACCCCCAATGCCCACCCTGTGATGGGACTCTGGTAATGCTGCTGCTGTGATGGGCTCCTTCAGGTGGTTCCTCCCTCACACAGCCGCACCATGTGTTACAGGAGAGTCCTGCGCCCCCAATGGGGAGCTGGGAGGTTTGCTTACCTCTAAGACTTCCCGCCTCAGCCCCTCGCTGCTCCTCAGCCAACCGCGGCTCAGCTCCGCCAGCTCCAGGATGGGCTGCACCTTCAGCCGCACCGTCTCGCCTGACTGCCGGATCATCTCTACGATCTCGTCCCGATTCCGGCCCTCCACGTTGAGCCCGTTCACCTCCACCAACCGGTCGCCGGGCACCAGGCCCAGCTCCAGCCCCAGGCCCGGGCCCAGGCCCAGACCCAAGTCTTTGGCACCAGAGCCGGGCTCGGCGAAGTGGACCACACGTTTGCAGACGGCACCGTCGGCAGCACGGCGCTCCAGCATGGCGGTGCGGCGCAGTGAGAAGCCGAAGTCGCCGGTGTCGCGCCTCCGAATCTCCAGCTCCCGAGGATCCGGCAGAACTGGGGGCGCCACAGCGGGAAGGCGCAGGTCCCCCGCAAACGTCCGCTCCACCAGCTCCGGGACCTTCACTGGGCCCAGACCGGGTTCAGAGTCTCCGGGCTTTGGGGGCATGTCAGAGGCCTGTGGGGATGGGGAGGGCAGGGCGCCCTCCAGTGGCCTGTCCTCACTGCCCTTTTGGGAGAAGGACAGGCGCTTCATGAGGTGACCCACCTGTGAGCTCTGCCTGGCCAGAGATTTGGCGGCACGCTCACGCACCGAGCTGCGCCGGGCCCCTATGCCGCCCTTTGTCTCCTCGCCGGGGCCTGCCGTGTCTGCTGCCGGGACCCCGGTCTCTGTGGTGCCCGCCCGGACAGGCATGGGGCCTGAGATCTCCATCCTCCCCTTCTGTTCCTTCTTGGCCCCACGTGGGAGGTGAAAGAAACCCCTCCTCACGCTCATCTCCTCCAGGCTCCTCAACTCCGCCGCCGACATGCGCTCCTTCTTCTCCCTCTTGTCCCTCTTCTCCTTCTTCCCAGCATCCTTGTCTTTGTCCTTCTTGATCAGGTGGAACATTCTGGAAGATGCCTGATCCTGGCCACCAGAGGCCCGTCACATGGAGGCTACACCCCCATGCGGGGTGAGTACCAGGCACCAAATGCGAGGCGGTGCCAGAACCTGCAGATCCAGCTCTCCTGAGAAGAGAAGGTTGGGCAGGATGTGAGTTTCCCCCTCTTTGGATGAACCAAAGCCTATTGTGTCAAATCCTTTGACATCACATCAGCGACAGCCAATGCTCTGTGACGAGCAGCAAACTCTGACCTTTATCGCCTCAAGATCGAAGGTAACACTGCTCTTAATGAATGCGCCACAGCAATTAGAAGAATCTCAAAGAAAAACAGCACAAAGACGGGCATCCTTATCAGGAATGCGGGGCGTCAGGTCTGCCTCTCCGGACATGACTCAGCGCTCAAAAAACACTCCTAATCTGGCCATCTGAACCCTCTGCTTGTCGGCTCAGATCTCTGTCTCAACTATTATTTGCACGCCGCGGTCGCACATTGTGTTTTACAGCCCTGCAGACTCCTGCCTCCACCCACCCTCTGACCTATGTGAACGTCACACAGTAAGACATATGGGACTCCCACCATTAGCAAACAGACTCGCAACACTGGAGATATTGTATGAACTGCGAGATTTATCCCCCCAGCCGGTTAGGCTGAGAGGTCACGTGGCTGAAATTCCAATCAGCGGTCGGGTAGCAGAGCTGCAGAGAGTCAGACAGTGACTCTGTAGGGGATGCGTTCGCCCACCGAAGGCGAGACCTGCCGAGCAGGTGCACCGCTCCGTCCTCCGACGGTCCAGACGTACACATATAAGCCCCGTATCTGCTGTCAGGACCGGGCAGCAGCGTACCCGTATTCCACATGCATGTAAGTCCGGTGAGTCGCTGTCTGGCTTTCTCATACTCCGATGCGTATTTTCACGCCTTCTTCTCACACTTGTTTCCCGTCCCAAATGCTCTTTCACCGTGCCCTCCCCGTCACGCAATAAGAACGCCAGCGATTTCGTCTAAGTAACAAACCTGATTGAACTAGATCATTAACCCTTATTATAAAGCATTATTAATAATCACGTCACGAACGGACAGTGCGTTCAGGATCAGCGTTGCAAAAATATAATCAAAGTTTAAAATGCACAACAGTACAGCATACAGAAGTAGATGCGGGTTATGAAATGAGTTTCTCTAGACAATAGACACTCTAGCAATTACTGACATTACTGCTTAAATGGTGACACATCATGTGGGGCTAGTTCGCTATCCCGACCTCACCGGTGTGAGTGCGATTTAACCCCAAGTTCAACCACCCTTCAACCCTGCAGAATCCAGCATAGTGCATTGCTTCCTTATAAATATAAATCCCCGTGGGTGGCTGAGATCTACTCACCGTTTCCCGGTGCGCCGTACGCCTTTGGAGGTGCGACGTCTCTGCAGCTCCCGGAGCCCGGTGCCGTTTCGGAGCGCAATAAGGCACCTTCGCCGGGATGAGCCGCAAGGCGCTGCGCAGCCGCCACCCCCCCCCCACACACACACTTTCCTCCGCAGGTCCCGCAAGCAAAGTCGGTCCTAAAGCGCCCCCAGCTGGCAGCTTTGCGAAACCGCAGCCCGGCAAACGGCCATCACCCGCGAACTCCATGACTTCGCCCCACTCATCTACCTCCCAAAATATTAAATTTATTCAATGGTCATGATATACGTGTGGTCAAAATGGTGGCCCCATTATATTTGTGAAAGTGGTTAATTCTAAAAAAATATATATATGTCTTGATGTTCGTCATAATCCAGTCATTTCTTTAGGCGTGTGTATAGAAATTCGATATGTTGCGCGCCCTATAAGAATAAAAATGCGCTGTATTCCGGTGCTTCGCTTCTCAAGCATTTCCTAAAATGGCAGATACAGCAAAACCTTGGACAGTCCTGACACAGCAGGTAGCGGCGCGGGGGTGTGGCAGACCTCACCCAAAAAGGTCTCCGAGTGGGTCCCTGCCGTGCTGGCCTTCAGCAAAAAAAAACTAATCTGAATTTATACACTAAAAATATCTGGCTTTTGGCAAAAGAAAACTGATACTCGCCTTGGCTAAAAACCTTGAAACATAATTTTGTAGATGATACTGACTTTATCATTAAGACTTATCTGGCTTGTTTATGAAATAAGAACATGAAAATAAAATAAAACAATTGACAAGATGTGCTAACTGCTATATGTCTTTAATTGTCACTAAATCGGTGAGTTACACAGCTATAAGATTAAGAAAAACTTTATTAATCTCAGGGGTAAATTCTCGGATTCATAGAATGATCCATCCATCAAATCTCCATATCACTGATCTGGTACAGGGTTCTGGTCAGAGGCTCAGTGACAGGACAGGCTGGGCAGGCAATAGCCTGGGGCCCCGAGCTGTGAAGGGGGTCCCTGAGGGCGGCCGATTACAGGGCACATTGCAACGACAAATCTGCTTTATTTGTGCATTCTGATTTTCACAAAAGATAAGTCGGTCTGCTTTGCACTGAATACAGGGCCCCACCCATATGAGACTTAAAGCAGAGTAGCAATGAAAACATGGTGAGGAAAACTGGGTGGCGCTGTACACAAAGCATGCAGTCTGTCTAGGATGTTTAGAAGGGAAGATCTAGCTTCCCTTCCCTTCCTAGGACCCCATGGGTATACAACACCAACATATGACACAATGGAGGCCAACATGAAGACTCAGAAGCAAGATATTCCCTCAGCCCAGGCCAGCATGGCACTCCCCAGCACCGTCAGAAGGGTGTGGAAGTCCTACCTCCATCACAAGGTGCCTAAGGATGGACCAAGAGGCAGTTTTTCTAAAGTAAACCTGCCTAGAGCACTGTCTGATAATAAAGGGGGATGTGATGTAAGGGAGGCAACCCTGAGCTGTCAATCGCTGTATCCTATTGGTTAATTCTTGACTACCCAGTGAGTTACAGAATGCAGTGATTGGCCGGGAGCGTTAAAGCCACCCACAATCCCACCATGCATCTACAAGCCTAAATTTCCCATCAATGTTTCCTGTGGATGGAGAGGTTTGGCATCGGGGCACCATGCAGACATCAGACCATTGTTGCGCATGGTTTTTTAATTACTGTTTAGTGATGCCATGTTCCTTCTCTGTCTATGGAGGTCAACAAACACTTGATGTTCGATTAGATGATTGACTGATTGGTCGGATAGATGTTTTTTTGCTATGGCAGCAAAGATTTTGGTGTGGCGGGCTGTTGTGCAAAAATGTTGCCAAGCGGAAACACCGTTCCCCATAATTAATAACTGAGATGTAGATGGTTTATAAGGCTAATAAAAGTTGTTGTTATTGTGGTTACAATTGTTGTTGTTACAATATTTCTGTGAATTGCTGCGTTATATGCTATTTTGTCATTGACTTGAATTGTTTGCCACTTGTATTGATGCAAACCTTTGTGCATCTGTGTTAATTTAAAAAAGTATTAGGTGGAACTCTTTAAAGCAGGGTATCGGTGTACAGAGTCTACAGGACCAGCTGCCCAATAGGATCAACAGGATGTCACCTAGGGCGCCAAAGCAGCCAGGACCAGCACTGAGAGTCAGACTATGCAGTTGCACACATGCATGTCTGATGTGAGTCTGAGTCCTTATCAAGAAAGCAGTCCCTAAGAATGAGGTGATAGCACAGCTCTCACCTCCAAAGCCTGGGCGAATCACGATCATCTACTGGACGGGGTGCAGCACCTCCTGACCAGGAGGACACCCAGTTGCCTCAACTGCCAAAGGGAGTGGCATTGTGATACGCTTACGATCAGAAGGTCACCGTTACGAATCCCAGGGACTGCAGACTGATACTGCTGCTGGGCCTCTGAGCAATGCACTTAACCCCCGTCTGACCCTGTGTTGTGGCCCCCAAGCCTGCTTTACAATGCTGAGAAACACTGGTCTATTCCATATGCTGATGGTCTACATGATGGTGTTTCCCAACCCCGTCCTCGGGGTACCCCGGACAGTCCACATTTTTGCTTCCTCTCAGCTCCTGGTGTTCCTGATTGGCTGGTAGCTGGGAGGGAGCTAAAACGTGGACTGTCTGTGGGTTCCCCAGGGACTGGGTTGGGAAACACCAGTCTACATAAAGCTCAGCTATACCACACACCCTCAAAATAAAGAACAGGACCACTGCTGTCAGAAATGTGACAGTTTGAGTCACTAATATGTCAAGTGCCATATAACGACATATTATTAGTAGCTATCCCAGTGAGTATGCTGTTACCCAATTAATTCTAAACCATTCAATCAAAAAAAGATGACTTGCTATTTAATCTTCCAAAGTAGCTTTAAAACAGTTAAAGTACCCTAAAGGCATTTTCATCTCTTTTATATTTTCATAAATGTATCTTCTTTTCCTGTATGTGTCAGTAAAAATAGTTTGCCCTTTTCCCAACATTAATTGATGCTGTCTAATATTTGATGTTTACATTATAAAATGTGACTCTGGCATATGAACTGCTGGGCTGCCAACTTTGGTCAGCTGGCTGGAGTGAGATTTTCAATTTTAGACAAGTCTGCACATGCATTTACATGTATATAACAGTTTTATTACCCTGTAAATAGTCTGTAGGGTTTTCAAACTACCCCAACGCTTTTGATGTAGCTAATTTTAGGTTTATAATGGAATAATATAGATTGGCTGTAAGATTTCTTGCATGAGCGCGACAGTCTGAAAGCGTGAGTGTCACGCCAGATGGGTGAGAATTGGCAGCCCCTCAAATGGCGTATAGTATCTTGGGTGTTGTGATGTAGTTGTTTTGTGAAGATATTTGAGTGTGTAGGCCTTGACTGACACATTACACTTCGCTAGCATGGCGAAGGAGAATCTGTGTACAGCAAACGAACACAATGACTGATACAAAATATTAAAGTATAGGCTTTACTGAATGTTTTGTAGGTGTGACTAGGAATTATGTTTCAATCGTATTTCCTTATCAAAGAAAGCAAAACGTCAGTCGTGAATATTTAGTGAAGAAAAAATGCAGTTCGCACAGGTTTAAATGTTATAACATTTGCACATTCTTTATTTGCACTACACTGCAAACACTCACAAAAGCAAACAGTTTTATACGCTATTTGTATATTTATTGTATTGTAAATGTCATACGTTTATCGTATCTGTGCGCTGTGTACTTCTACAAGGATCTATTGACAATAAAAAATTCTCCAGTTTTGAAAAGGTGTCCCCAACTGACGCACTAATAACGCCCCGAGTACCCCAATAGTTTGTCGGGCTAGCTACAACTTTTCTACGCATTAAGGTGTTTTATGAACATACCAAACAAGAATACGACCAGTCTCCGAGGATTTTGTATCTTACATAACCGTTGGTGTTAGGTTGTTTCGGTTTTCACTTTGATCTGCCAATCATTTACTGTGGTATATGCAGTAAATACTGTACGTACGTCGCTTTATTTAGAAGTGAAGAGTAACTGCTGCAGAAATCACCGCTTTTAAAATTAACCCAGTTCGTTTAGGAACCAGTTACCCCCAATCACGTAAAAAATGCATAATTCTTATTTTTAAACGTACTCTAATAACTGAATTTATTGAATTTATTTTAAGCAGTTAAGTATGCGCAATCACTGGCTTGAAATAGAAATGCTATAATGTTTCATAAGTCTGGATGCGAATAATCAGCAGAAATTATGAACAAATAATTATTATTCTAAAATACATAACAAGATATACCGCCCGGCTATAACTATTTAGATATTCAGAAGAGAAATCTTATCGGTTAGGTTTAAATGACTATAAATGACTGATTTGCCAGTGGACTCAGTGGGGTTTATTTCCGAGTTGTGGTGTTAACCACACATTACATCAAAGGGACACAGTGTGCATATGGAAACATATGCACCGCGCCGGCCCACCAAAGAGACCTTAGCCTTGGCGAATACAATAATATAAACTCTGCCATTTTTCAAATGCCCCCTGCTGGACTAGGAAAATGGAGGGAGACAGGGGTGTACCACAAAAAAACTGGAACTTTAAGGTGTACCTCTCACGTAATAAATTACAAAAATCAAAAACATTGGGTGTGACACAAATTATATAAATAAAAAGACATTTAATATGTGAAAATATTAGAAAAACTGTCGTGTCTGTGGGGTGTTCTTGTCAACCACCCGCCCCCAGATTCGAGCCGAAGTGGTCTGGCCCAGAGGTTACCGGAAGTTGTAGCGGCTGCCATGTTTAGCTGCTTTGTTGTAGATTTCTTGTAGGTTTCCTGCAGGTTTTTAAGTGTTGCAATGGAGTCGAGCTGGAGTACATTTTTATTCCAGGTAAGAATGCCGTCACGAGCCGAACATGGGACCTCTTTAGATGAAGCTTAACTCGGAAGCGGGGAAGTGGACGGTGCGGATGACTTTTTTAGAAGGTTTACTTTAGGTACAACTAGCCAGGCAAAACAATGGCAGCGCGCTGGCTAGGCTAGGCTAAGCTAGGCTAGGCTAACGGCGGAGCGAAGCCGCGGGCGTCCAGCTGCGAGGCAGGGCGCGACGCGGCAGTTTTCGCCCCATGGTCTGGTGTACGCGTCGAATTTATAGCGGGTAAAGTGTTCGGTGCACGAAATGAGAGCTGAGGGCGAAGTTGAGGCGTTTTATTTAGGGGAGGCCGGTCGGTGTGGCTGTACGGCGGCTGGAGATGCCGCTGGGCGCCAACGGCGCCGCCAGTCCCGTGTTAGTGCGCGCGCGGCGTTAGTGGGGGTTACTCCTGTTTTCCCGGGTTAATGTAGCTCGTGAGCTCGGGGTTACTCCTGTTTCTCGGCTACACCGGACCGCTTATCGTGTTTTAAAAGATTTTTATCATCATTACGGCTGGATAAAAGGCGCTCCCCCGCTCCCGCTCACCCCCCGCGGCGATCAGTGTAGGGATGCGGATGGAGAGCAGCCCACGCCGCCGGAGTCTGCAGTGCCGCCGTGGTCCCTTTCTCCTATCATTTCCCCACATTCTCTCTTTTTTTCCATCGCCGTCGTTCAAATGGGCCCCAAAACCGCGGTCTTTGTGGGGGAGGAATGTGAAGTATGCGTGTGAAAACAGCGCGGTCCATGGGGGGGGGGGGGGAGGATGGCCGGCGGCCCGCCGAGAGCCCCTGGCTCACTTTTATCCGTAAAAAAAACGTAAGTATGTTAAAGGTTCGTGCAGGGGCTTCAAACCCCTCACGGCCCGCGGATCCAGGGCTTAAAACCCCCACGGCCCGCTGATCCGCGACTTCCTGCACCCATTTTGGCCACTTTTCTGTAAAAGGCACCTTTTCCTCCGAGTGGCTTATCTTCGGAATCTTAAGCGTGTTGCAGATAACCGGGTGATTTGGGGGCTTTTTGTTTCTGGGTTTCACCCTGTGTCATGGGGTTTTTTCTTAGCCTGGGCCATTGATGGATGGATGAACTGTTTCTTATTTCTGTACATCAAATTAACATGCATTTCTTTGCATTCATTTCTGTTTATCTTTAATGCAGTCCTATCCAAAAAAATGCAGAGGGTGGTAGGGGAGATTTGTGTGTTCCTCCCACCTGACTCATTTCTTTGTGAGGGTTTTTTTGGTTCTTATTGGGCTCTGGGTGCTGGACTGAGATCTACCTGCCTGCCCGGGTGGGGGTGACTCACACAGGGTTGCTGGTATCCAAGTTGGCGGACTGAGGTGCATTATGGCTGCAAAGCATCGGAGTCCCGCTGCTTCCCAGCTCCCCTAAGTAACCCGCCACCCTGCGGCGCTATTGACCAGGCTGGGGAATTAACATTCAAGCCGGAACCATAAAATCCCCCCCCAGGCAAAATAGCAGTGGTGCAGCCGCCTGGTTCATTGTCTGAATCAGATACGGCTTATCGGCCAGGTGTTAGAATCAGTAGAGCCTTAATATTTCTCTCTGAGTGGGTTGGGGGGGGGGGGCTGTATCGTGTATTGGGGGTATTTAGGTGGATATGCGGAAGATCCATAACTTTGTAGCCCAGTGCATTTCACCCAACTTTCTAAACTCTATTTAAAGCTCCCCAGCAGTGAATATTTCCTTGATTTTAAACAGTCTGAACTTGTTGTTCGCTTTGTCGCAGAAATGCCCCTTTCTGATATGTCTGCTGATAAATTAACTCTTGCTTGTACGTTATTGTGCTGAAATGCATTGGTTTAGGAGCTTTAAAATGCTGGGTTAGACTGTTATCTCTGGTTTTTGTTTTGTACCACACATTATACATGGTTCAGATGCTCATCCTTGGGGGTGCTGTCCTTGGGGGGTCCCCCTGTTTTATCCTCTCATCTTTGAAGTCTTTGTTGCCACGGTGACAGGTACATGCCACATGCCTGTAGTAGATGCCTTGTTCTCATGTGGTGAACTGAGTTAGGAGTCGTGGGCGTGGCTGACTGAAGGTGTGTTAGGATGTTTGAATCAAAGGTGTGACTGCTTCCTTTGGGAGGAACACTGGTGGTCGTGTGGGGTGTGTCTGAGAGTCAAGTGATGTGGCCTGACCCCCATCTGTAAGCTGAGGCACTGGTGGGATTCGGGTGTCGGTCAGGGGGTGAAGCAGTTCATTCAGGCCACACATGAGGGCTTGTAGGTTGCTATAGAAACTGTCCTGTATCAGGCAGAATAGATTGGAGTCTGACTGAATCGGATTGGAGTCCGGCTGACATGGCAGCTTGTGTAGAGTCTGGTCTCTAGCTCTTGAGGGGTTTGCTTATACTTTAAATTTTTAAAATACTTAGCCATAGCTTTTGTTTTCGGTAAAGTGCCCTTCAGGGTTAGCTGTCCTGTTTGAGGTACAAATGCAGTTCTCTTGTTGCTGTTGCCTAGGAGAGGTGAGTGGGGATGTCCTTTGCTCATCTGACCTCGATGCCCCTTCTGGGGAGCACTGTGTTCACATCTGTGGACCCTGCATTGGAGTGATGCGAGGGCTGCTTGGTCATGTGACAGGTTCATCCCCCCCCCCAATCCCTGGTTATATGGCCGGTGTGTAAACACTTGTTGGTGCTTTTTTTTGTGTAAGGCTGCTTTAAAGGACTGAGACGGAGCCCCCAGAATAAGCCTTTTTTTACAGCCTCTTCATATGTTAATTGCTGTTTGCTTTTGCCGTTGCGTGGAAGTTCTCGATGGCGGTCATCTCAGCGGCTGTCTTTTCTGGCTGCTTTGTAATAGTGGGCTTGCAGTGGGGGGTATGGCTTTCTCCCCTCCCCCCGCTCAGATTCCCGGTTATTTATCTCTGAGTGACCTCAGCCTTCAGACTGGATTTGTGTCAAAATCACCGGAGCGATGTGAAGCGCTGTGCGCTTTCGGCCCGCCGCCCCCTGCTGGCTCCTTGCCGCCGCCTCCTTATTCCCATTTGTTCTTATTCATAACGTCCTTGCTGCAGACGCTCTCTTTGGTCAGGCGGATCCTCTTTGCGAACTTGCTAGTTTTTGTGCAGTCGGCGGTTTTTCGGCCGTTTTCGGTTTGAAGTGCTGCTACATGGGGATGCCTGGGCGATCCCAGGGCTTGAGCCTGCAACCTTTTGGTCAGACTTGGCCTCTCACTTAACCGCTTAGCCACCATCTGCCTGGCAGGTGCTTTGTGTGTGCATTTTGGGGTGGTGGGGGGGTGGGTAGGGTCTGTTTGAAAGTTTCCCGGTTCCCCAGGGTCTCTGCAGCCGCTGGTTTTGGTTTGTGTGGCGCCACACAGCCGACGTGGCGGGGGCTGCAGCACAAAGACCCCCTGGAGGGGCATAAGCACCACAATAGAGCAGACCGAGTGAGGAGCAGAGTGTGGGATTCATTTTTAACCCGCGAGATCCCCCCGCCGACCCACTGGAAGACTGCTCCTCAGAGCCAGGGAACAGTGGAGGGAGAGGACCTGGTAAACTGTGCCATTTCCCCTTTGCCCCTCCACCTGTACAAGATGCCCCCCCCCCATCTTTCCAAAATGAGCATAAGTTGTCATTGGTGGCCTGGCCAGTTCGGAGGACGGTAAACTGCAGAAGTGTGCGCGTGATAGCTGCCATCGGGAGATCTTCCGGCTTCTGAACATGACTCATTTGTGCTTTCTGGCTCTTATGAGGCTCCATGGCTTCTGTTGAGCTCCCCACGATGTGCCGCACGCATGTCCTCGGTGATGGATGTTTCTGCGTCCTGCTTCCCGCAGGCCGCGTGCCCTATCGCTGACGGCCGGCCGGCCTCGCTAACGCACGTCACTCGTTTGAAGAACGTCCTCTCCCGGCTTCTGAAGGGAGATATTAATAGGGATGATGTAAGAGGTGCCGTGAGCTGTCTCCTGCAGGAACAGGAGTTGCGTTTCGCTGGTAATTGGCGTCAGGGGGGTTCGCATGACAGCCGCGGCAGTGCTGAAATGTGGGCGCGGGTTTTGTTTTCCTTCTCCGCACAGCTGGTTGCCTTTCCTAACAAGGGCGGGGGGGGGAGCTGGCAGATGTGAAGAGGTTCCTTGCTGTGTGCAGCTCTCACTTTGTAGTCAGCTTGAGGCCGTGCGGCTTGAGGTGCCATCTTGTTTGTAAGAGGAGATGCAGCTCCTGGATTAAGCAGCTTCGTGCATGTCGAAATCGGGCCATTGCCTGGCAGCTTCTGCTCAGCCTGGACTCCCCACAGCCTGAATACCTTTGGATTTTTAAATGAAAATCCTCTGTTTTTGAAGCTGCCCTTCCTCCTATCTGCCGTAGTGCTATTTTCTAGCGACACGGCTTATTTTTGTTGATGAGCTCTCCATTACAGCTGTTAAATTAGCTGCGTTGATATGGGGAATGGCCCCAGGGGGGCGTCTAAACAGATTGCCTGCACTGTCATTAGCAGTTTTCGCAGCCTCCTGCAGAAGATGTGGCGGAGTTGGCGCAGCAAGTTCCTTAACCTTCAACCCCTGGTGATGTGCCTGGCTGGATCCCCCGTGATATAGCTGAATATCGGCATCCTGGTCCTCTTAGTAAGCTCCCCACTGACGAGTACAGCCCTGTCCTGCATCAGGGACGTGACCTCTAAGTGTGTGAGGGAGGAGGGGTTCTAGCCGTCGCTCATAGATTGTATGCGTGGGAGCATTTGCTGGCTCCTCTTAAACTCCTTGCAGCCCTCCAGCTGCGGTGCCCCGCCAGTGACCAGGAGGCAGTTAAATTAATAACGGGCTGCATTTCAATCTTTCTGCCTGGCTGGCGATGTTCCTCTTTCAGACCGACAGAGTCTAATGGCCGTGTTTAAGGCGCAGAGTGAAAGCAAGATGGTGGTGATTCTGTCTGCTGCCGAGGATGTAAAGACAAAATCGACAGTGTTAAGAAACGTTCTCCAGAAAGGGTGATGAGACTGCCGGGTGATGCCACTGTCATGTCCATTCAGAAGTCTGTGGTGGCTTTTTAATGATGGACTGGCTTCCCCTGCTCAGTTTTGTTAAACGGCTTCAGTACCGGTGTCAACTGTCTTAGACGACAAGTGTCAGAGTTTCCTGTGTGTCCATCACATCCTGTCTATGTTATGATGTCGTGTGTTTTCCAGCAGACAATTATGTGGCCTTTTTCTTAAATGGTGTTTCCCCCCTAATTTTGTCTAAAAGTGAGTATTACTGTATTGTCATGACACTGCGGGTTATAAAACTATCTTTATGACACCATTATGATGCAGGTGCAAACTGCATATGGGCCAGCACTTATAGTCTGTGAACTTGTGTCGAGTCCAGTGTAATTGTTATTGACAGTCCGCGCAGTAGACAATGCGTTTTATAAAGATTTGTGGAACACTTCCATAGCCCTCCGTTTCTGAGCATAATGGTTTACACTAGCATTGGCCTTGTTTGACCTCCCCCCCCCCACCATGGGCATCATCTGTGGTACAACCCGCCAGAATTCCAAGCTTTTTCTGTAGGAATACACTATACATGAAGTATACCGGTGTAGTACAGCTCTCACAGCCAACAGACTGCAGTCTAACGTTCTCCTAGACCTTAGCTTGACCTCCTCTAACCCTGATATTGTTTTAGTCATCCAGCAAACCACCCGCAGACTCCCCCCCCCAAAAAAAAAACCACAAAAAAACCCACACAATGCATGCTTTCTGGGCAGGCTGAAAATGTATCTTGCTGTATTTCTGGCTAATGTGCTGGTAATGTCCTCATATTGTTCTCACTGTTGCAGATTGTTGCAAAGTTGCACAAGTTTGAAGCGAATGCCTTTGAAATGCAAACCTTTTACAAAGGATAGTGTTGAACACAAAACACAAAACAACAAAGCTACCGCCAACAGTGTGAGTTATTTATAATAGGTATTCATAAAACAAAATTAATCAATTAGTCTTACAGAAACTTCTTTGTATATTAGGGTATGTGTTTTCATTTAAGAACACACACAAAGACCCTGCAAAATAAAGTGTTAATGCATCACTTTAAATGATTTGAATGGTGCATATTTAGTTCAACGAAGGAAAAACTGTGCCCTAAATAAGACTGATACAGATTTCTATTTGAGTGCCTAGCTGTGAGTTCTGTCAGAAATCTCCCACACGAGATTATGGGTGGATGCAGGAGGTTATAGGAGACCACCTCAGTCAGTGTCGCACCCCTGGGCGGTTAACCGCAGGCGTTCAGAAGCAAGCCTTTTAAGCGACAGGCCTGTGTTCGCTGCCTTCCTGTCCTTCTCAACCCTGGTTTAGTGTCAGATGCGTACCTCTTCTTTCCCACAAGAGGGCGACAAAGAGTTTGATTGTAGTACATTGCAGTGAGCTGTTTTTTTTATTTTTTTATGAAAGCTAGCAAAAAGCGTAGTTTGCATTTACGTATTCAACGACAACCTACACGTTATCATTAATATGCTTTATTTTGTGTAAAGTTAATATTAATGATGTGCAAAGCAGCCTCAGTTTAGAAATCCTATAACCGCAATGCATATCCAGAAACTCAAGCAAAGCAACATATCAAACAAAAATCAACATAACAAACTAGGGTTCTATATGGCATTTTTAATTAAGAAAAAAAACAACCAGCTTTAAGTAAACTCTGCAGTCCTTCTCTAATTGTTCAGCTGATGTTCATCAGCCCGTTGAATATGACAGTTTGTTATCTAGACCTACTACCAACATCAGTATCGACACAGTTTAAGCATTAAATCTCTCATTTTGATTCATAGCTTTCCCCTTTCCTTCATCTTTGCATTCCGCTGGTATTACATACGGCATCATTCCTCTTCACTTTTACAAAAATCATTTGTGGATGGCGCAATACTTCAGTACTTTATTTTCACAAAAATCTGGAGGTGAGGACTTGGTTCCCTTGTTGGGCTTTTAGCACCCCTCAACACTGGGCCTTGATTCCCCCTCCCTTTTCTCTTAAAAGCATTTTATTTTGTTTTATCTGCACTCCTCAGATTGATGTGTAAGACCTGTTTGTAATCCATTCAGCCTTGCCTGCTCCGGCTCTCCTTTATCCACAGCATAATAAAACAAAAAACATATAATCTAGTCTTTAAAGATATGAGATCTACTTGCGGAAATCCAGAGGGGGCATGCCGGCTTGGATGACATCTGTCTGAAAGGACAGAATCTCCTGGCCTGTGAGGAATCCAGCTTACTGCCCCAGACGAATATGACTCCTACAGCTATGTCTGCTGCAGCTTGTCATGGCCCCTCAGTCCCCTGAGACTTTGTACGTTCCGCGCTTGCTCCCTATTCCCTCCTTATCAGTAGGACTGGGCCATTTCCACTGGAGTGTGTGAATACGAAACTTGATATTTCTAGAGTAGGAAACATAAAAGTGAGTGAGCACTGAGCTTCCACACACTGATCTCGCCTCCCTTCAGGTCTTTAACCAAACTCCTGCCACTGCAACAGTGATCCACACACCCCGATGAAACTGAATGTCCTGGAAGTGTTTTATTCTAGGATGGCATGGTGATACAGTGATCAGCACTGCTGTCCCACACCTCTGGGACCAGTGTTTGACTCTTCTCCATGGCTCCAAGTGTGTAAAGTTTGCATGTTCTCCCTATGTCGTCATGGGCTTTCCTCTGGGTACTGCCTTGCACCCATAGGCTCTGGACCCCCCATGACCCTGAATAGAACAAGAGGTTACAAAAAAATGGATGGATGGAAAATATTCATTCTTTTAGGTCCCATATCTGGGGACAGTTGTTTTATTTGCTCATCAATTCAAGGAACCCTTATTTCATTCTTGGTTATACATAAGCAAATCAGCAGGATAAAATTTACTGCTGGAGAGTGCAGGATTCCTGTTGTGTATAAGTCTGTGTGAGTGTGTGTTTGTCTCGAAGGCTAAAATAATTTATGATGGCTGGGATCTTAAAGAGTATAGCTGGAAAAACAGCAGATTTTCCTTTCTAGCGGTTTATTGGCGGGCTGCTCATTTCTTTAATACGTCCTCCAGATGTAAATGCCCAGCAGCACATGCATCCAGGACAATGGCCCAATAAGAATTTTATGTAAAACGCGGCCATAACTCTGAGCCGCGGCGGAACATATGACTCCTCGTAATCTCATTACGCTAAAGGGGGCTGTGTGTTTGTGGGGGGGTGGGATCTTAACAGGCGAGGAGCGTGTGTCTGTGCGTCGGGGACGGGGTGGACCTCTGCGATCTATGCAAATGTAAAGGGACCATCCGTACCCGAAGGGGGGGGGGCACATTAAATAAAAGGACTGCCTTTTAGCAGCATTACAATAATCCTGACAGGGAGGAAGGCCCCGCAAGCTTGGGTTTAACACATGCGATTTATGCAGATGGATAAATAAAATGAAAAGACACAATTTCAATAATTACAATATTTTAAGAAATGAAGATCTGACTCTGTGTGACCCCGGCCTGATCTCAAAACAGCCTTAATAAAAATAAAACAAGACAACCAGATTAGGGAGAGACTGGACGACTTAAATCCATTTAAAACAAACAGTGGACAAGTTGGTTTGAGTGCTATGAAGAATGAATATTAAAATGACCTCATCTGTAGGGCTGCTGCACGGCTTCCTGATTAAATGACCGACGTTACGGGAATTTCACCACAAATAAAACAATGATAGTAGCATCGATGCTGAAAAGCCTCTCACCTCCCAATCTGAATGGTCAAGGATAACGTCAGAGAAATGCCAGTGAATCCCTTAAGGGGTGTAAAGAATTATGCGAATTGTACTGTTTCAATCCATCCCGTCCATCTTCCATAAGCACCGCAGAGGTCCGCCAGGCGACCACGGCTTGCGGCAGAGGGTGGCTTCATCTGCCAGATGTTTTGAGCAGCCTTGCTTAGAAGGTGGCAAGTAGCTTTTGCTCCAAACCTACTTACACTTCTACCTGAGGGCTCATCAGACGCTCAGCCAAGCTGCATTCTTCGACTCCTTGATGACACGTATGTTTGTAATATGCTATTTCCCTCACTCGAACAACGCTTAGGACAAAAGAGAGTATTAAATAAAATGTAGATTTAAATGTCCACTGCTGGGCACTATACCACTGCATTTAGTGTAAAAATAAACTTATTCTGGATCTATGCTTCTAAAGACAGAACGATTGGGCAAACTAACCCCACGAGACCTGGCTGCAGTAGCACGGAGCTGTAACACATGCCGGTGTGTCTCTCTCTGCTATAGAGTGATCTTTCTGAATCAGGAACATTTCTGGAGAAGTGGGCGACCATGCTGTAGTAAAACGCCAGTATGACAGTGACTGTTAATAGAAGGATGTGTGTTCAGCTTTGGCTCACAAAATGTGTAAAATAGTGGAAAAATCATTTGTCTCAAAGTTTGTCTCAGACTCAGCACTCTGTTTTCAGCATAAAACTATTTTACATGTTACCAAAAAATATTTAACAAATGTTTAAATTTTAAAGGTTATTATCTTTTAAATATGGCCATATAGTGTGTACAGACTTGGATGATGTGAAAGTGGGCGATAACTGCATTTTAAATTCCTTTTAATAGATTTTTATTTATTTGCAAATATACGTGTATATGCATGCATAAACACACAGAAGACAAACATTCTGGAGATGAAAAAAAGTGTAAAGTGACATACATGCACACTCACACAATATATATTAATATAAAGACTGCTGATCCATAATGTGGAAATCATATGGCTCTGTTATCGATCGGTCATGCCTGGGAAGTACACTGGGGGCTGGCGGGGGTGACCAGGCTCAGACACTTTGGTCTATTGGATTGAGATTCATTTGCTATTTGAGGGTCAGGGATCGGACCAAGAATCGCCCGGATCAATACCGGCGCTGCACGATCCAGGCAGCCACAAGCATTATGTCACAGTAAATCCACCTGTTCTCCCTAGTGCCCCTGACCCACCTAGAAAGTGTGGCATCATATCATTGCAAAAGCAGAAGAGCAAGGTGGGATGCGTTTGTCTTTTTTTTTTTTTTTTTTTTAACAACAATGCATCACATGACTAAGGACCACCTGCCATGAACGTCACTGTTGCATCACCCTAGACGGCCACTGGGTGTGCCACTTCCCACCAGAGCCGGGATCTTGATTGCTTTTATTGAGGTAATTATTTAGACAGGAAGTCACTTCACCTGGTGTTTCAGGTGTAAATCAGACGCTAATTAAAATGCATTACCGAGGCCTTGGGAGCAGAAATTTGACACCAGTTCCGTACGTCAACATCAACTGTCTGCTTCTAAAATGTGTTACTGGTCTAGCAGCACTTCTACCTAAATTGACCGGCGAGGCTGGACTTATGCACAAGCTGACTTAGACTGTAGCCCAGGGCCCCGAGTTGGTTGGGGCCAAAAATTTTTACTGGTTGTCACAGCAGCGTTTTATGCTGTGGGTGGGGCTCCAATGATGACCTTAGCCTAGAGGACCCCACCCTCATAAATTCAGTTGACAGCTGTATGATTGGGGTGTATTATCTGTCTGATTCGCACACTGCTCTGGATAAAACTGTCTACTAAATAACAAAGTCTAATGTAATATGTAAGACTTGTGTTTAAACAGCCACAAAAAACTCAAGGGGCTTCTCTGACTTGATGTGAAGGACCACAGTACCTGCGGCCTTTGGTTTCTACCATGAACAGGCTCCACTGACCTCCTCAAGTTCTCATGCGGAGATCTGAGGCACCTCCGGAGGGGCAAGTGGCCTGCATGAACACTGGGCTGCCCAGGTTTCATCGTCGCGTTCCATCCCAGCTCGGCCTCTGCTCAACCATGCACTCCTTTTGAGCTGAACCTCCGGTCTTAAACAAATGAAGTGTTTTCAGTCTACACAGCATCAAAAGCAATAGAAATGTAGATTTCCATAAAGTTACATTTTCCAGCAGAAACAAAAACATTAAGATGGATCAGGTATCGGGATTCAGTACAAAACACCATGAAGTGTCAGTCCTAAAAGATTCTGTTATATATCTAAAGAAGCTCAAAAAAACTGGGGCAGCCCACTAAGCTGCACAGCTACCTCACACCACAAATCCCAGTCTGGCCCTGGGTCTCCCACCTTGTGTGGGTTTCCTTCCGTAGCCCAAAGACATGTAGTTAGTTGATCTGGCATCCTGGATGTTCTCCTGTCTAAGTCCCTATTCTGACTGTAGGCTCCAAATAAATGGAAATAATACATAAGGACACTGATTTTATTTTTGGTAAATATCACTTATTTCCATCTAGAAACACTAAATTCAAAACAACGAAATGAACTATATTCAGTTTTTTGGGCTCAGAATATCATAATTTACGCCCATAAAGCAATATATGTTTGTATCCATGATCCATTTGGATCCATGATTTTTTTTTTGGTGATATCAGCCTTACTGTTAACTACTGACTTTGTGGCTTTGGTTAGATGGTCTGGAGAACCTCACATGAGGTTCTGCTCCTCCATCCGACTGCTTTTCCAACCAGCCTCTCTGTCACCCAAGTCCATACAGCGTCCTTCACACACCCTTGAGTGGAATGCAAACCAGGTCCCTCCCCCCACCGCAGCTTGCCTCCCTCCCTCACATCTGCTCCCTCCCTCGTTAGAGACCCCATTTCCACACACACACACGCACACACACATACACAGCCATCAGATCAGACAATATTTTCCTGTCTGTCTGATATAGTGGGATGAAGTTTCTATGAACACCAAGGTCAGGGACAACCAATCTATTCAATCCACTTACTTATTAGGGATAGAATTAATTTGGATCAAGGCTGAACCTTGAACTTTGAACTGTTACCCCGGGAAAAATTTATCTTTTAATTTTTTTTTCTCCCTCTGTTCCATGTACAGGGAGAACATCCATTAGGACAATTAAATGTATGCATCGATTCTGCATATGCAGTGGAAGATCAAGTTTTCGTTATGTAAATTGGGGGGGGGGGGGATTTTGCACTTGCTATATCCTCCTGAGACCCAAGGGAAAAAGTGTCTTTCAATTGTAGGTTATTTGTCTTTGGAGGAAATCTTACAATTTAGATTTTTTCAAATTTATTTTTATTTTTAATTTC
>JAODJU010000063.1:2946011-2957919 GCA_026776725.1 Gnathonemus echidnorhynchus
TGCTATTGTATTTATTTGTTTCACCGTTAAACAATTAGCAAAAGACGTTTTCTTTTCTGTCACTGGGTATTATATTTCATGCCTGCTTGTACACCTCTAAAAGAGGAGGCAGTTTCAAGTCTATGGCTAATCTTCTCCACCCCCCCCCCCCCCAATACACAGGTTTGACATCAAGCTCTGCTTCAAAGAGGGGGTGGCTTTCCTCTTTAAACCAAAATTCAAAGACGGTGTAGTTGTGCGCAACAGCCAGCTGAAGGGGTCCTGGGGACGCGAGGAGCGATCTGGGGCCATGCCCTTCTGCCAGGGGCAGGCCTTTGTGGTAAGCCACGCCCCCGGAGGCCTGTCTTTGTGGTAAGCCACGCCCTCGGTGGGCATGTCTTTGTGGTAAGCCACACCCCCAGAGGCCTGTCTTTGTGGTAAGCCACGCCCCCTGGTTGGCCACACCCACATGGATATCTGCATAGATATTGGATAGATACTCATGACCATAAGCACACAAACATACATGTATATGGGTGGTGTGTGGCTCAGTGGGTTAAAATGCTGTACCTATGATCAGAAGGTTGGTGGTTTAAATCCCATGTTTGGCAGAGCGATGTCACCTTTGGGTCCTGTGCTCATTCACAGCCATGTTCCTCCTTTCAGATAACCATCACGTCTACCAGTGAGTGCTACAAGGTGTTTGTCAACGGCGTCCAATTGTTTAAGTACCAGCATCGCTACACCTCCCTGGAGAGTGTTGACTTCTTGGAGGTGAACGGGGACACGAGTGTGATCTCTGTTGAGGTGTGAGGTCACCCAAAGAAAAGAGGAACCAGAAAGTATGTTAAGGTTGTCATGTATCTGGTCTCTCTGAGAAAGACCTGGAGATGTCCACACTGACAACGCCACTAACTTCCTGCTGGTTTGTACTGCTGTGCTTCAATTAATATCTTCTCTTTCCGCTATATTTTTATATAAAAAATAAATTAGAAATCCATCCCATCGTCCTTCTCTTTATGTGTGGATATGAACTAAAACAACAATTCTCAACCCATCAGGCGCAACCCAAATATGTTCTGAAAGGGTCACGTGCTGAAAATGAAAGCATTTTAAAACCATATAAACCTATATAAATGGGTCTGCAAATGCTTAGCGCAAAACTAGTGAACATTTAACCAATCTGAGAAGCCAAACCGCAGATGCTTAATTTAATATTCACTGGCACATCCAATCAAAGGCATTGATTGGCGTAAATTGCAGAATGGACCATAGCGTTTGACCATAGCGTTAATTTAGAGTTTTAGACCTACAGTATACTTGATATAGGGTCACGACTCAAATGGCATGGTAAAGACTGGGTCGCGGTGCAAAAATGGTTGCAAACCACAGGACAAAAATGAGATTAAAAAAACAGATAATACAAGTTTACAATGGATATGAAGAAGCACATCATACTAAAACCTCACAGACCAGCAAAATGCCCTGGGGTGGTCGGGGTATTGGCACACCTGTCAGAGATTTTGTAAGTTTAACCAATGTGAACAATACGGCAATTGTGAGGGGTCCAAAAAATTATTATTATTTTTTTTTTATATGAAAAAACCCCTTCTGCAAAACCCGCGTTCCACGGGACCTCGGGGGAGCAGGCAGCCTCGGACAGCTGCCACCATCCAAGGAGAGGGTCCAGACATTGTTCAGGACTATGAGTACCTATCAGGCTGGACTGGCATGACAAAAGGAAGGGAGACTGATGTCCTTTAGTGAGAACATGTGTCCCTTACGTACTGCCACCAGAGGGCAGCAGATAGCTTTTTCTCCTTAATCACTTCCAGTTTTTTCATTCTAATCTTTGAGAAGCTGCAGTGCTCATGTTTGCCTGCAGGGTGCATGCAGATATGTTTATGTAAGTGGAGCTGTGTCAGTTGTTACTTGGGTTCACTTTTAGGAAAGTGGTGCAGTTTGATCCCGGTGCAGGATCCAAATTATCATTTTAAACAGCACTGGGTGTAAATTAATATATCTGGGTGCCATTGGGTAACCATTAAGTAGATACTGGTGAACTAAATTGGTGGGCAATAGGTTGTTGGCAGCCTGGGTATGTGAAATGACTTTATTTTTATATGGTATTGGCTCTTTATAAGTTTTGCTGTTTGTATTATTTATAGTAGCTTTGAGGATAATACAGACATTTCTCTACTTACAAACTTTCAACTTATGAACTTTCAGACGTACGAATGAAGAGGACTGTAAGTCCAAATTGTGTTCATTGGGCTCCCGTTTCCTGTCCGCATACGTAGCGTGCCTACTCCCAGCATCCTAGTTCTTTGTACTTGCGTACACCCTTAAAATGATGTTGAATAATGACTTACGAACATTTCAAGTTACGAACGCCCGTTCGGAACGTAACTCTGAGCGTAAGTAAAGGAGCTTCTGTATACTGTATGTAGTTAAGGCAAATGAGGAATGGAAAGTGTGGTTAGAATTAAGCCCCCTGAACAGTGGTTTTATAAGTGCCGTGTGCAGCAATGTCTGTATTATTGAATAAGATAGAAGTATGACAGGGGACGCTTTGAGTAAATATCCGCCTCCCCCCAGGACCCCTGTCCCCAGACAGAAGCCTGAAACGTCCCCATGTTACAATGATGCTGATTCATCACGTCTAGGTAATTAAACCTGGCAGCATAAAATGACAGCCGGTCACCTTTCCTCGCACGTCCCGTCCTGTCTGCTGTGAGTTTGCTGAGTGTGTCAGGTGATGCCGTAAGCAAGGACTCCGTGTGGAAGACTTGGGGGGAGGGGTATGTAGGGGGGCACTAGGGTTCGCTACTATGCTCATGTGCCACTGGAATATTCTGGAATGGGAGTCTCCATCCCAGGCCAGATACATGCCCGAGCAGTCATACATTTTTAGTTTATAGATGCCAGTTAACTGAAAAGCACTATGGGAGGAACCCAGAGGAACCTCTTATGACATGGGGAGGACAAGCAAACTCCACTTGTGGAGGTAGGATTTCAACCTCCAGCCCCGGAGGTGCAAAGGTACCGCTCTTACGCTGCTGCATTCTGCAAACAGACTCATCCCGGAGAGGTGTCGCTGTGATGTCACCATGTTGAAGAAATCCATCCAGAAAATACCTCCCATAAGGTGCAAGCAGTTCTATATAAAATCAGCAAAGGGGTAAAACGTTTTAACAGGACACAGATACATACTCGCGCGGTAAGAAAACTGTATGCTTATAGAGCTCCCCAGGCATTAACCAACAAAAGCTGGTTTGGTTTTTCTGCTAACTAACAAGGTTTAAGATCTTAAAGTGACAGTACCATATCACTGGAAATCACTACAAGTACAAATAATGAAACATCTCTGGAAATTTTACTTTACACACTTAAAGTGGCTTAAATTAATATACTTTGTCTGAACTAAACTACAATGGGCAGACATTATTAATACAAATACTATATTGATATGTTCACTCTTGCCCTTACGGATATTAACAATGGGTAACTGGAATTATCTGGAAGACCTGTAGGAGGTGCCCTCATGTGTTTAGGATTCTGTTTTATTTTTGGCAGCATGTGTGCCGGGTTCGTTGCCCATAAGCAAAACATTTACATACACAAAACATGAAATTTCCCTAAAACAGGGACAAGGGTTTTCGCAAGGTACGTAACAGGAAAAATGCAAATTCATCATCACTGAAGCAGTTTGATTGGATGTCTGAGTACAAATCAGCATGCGTGCAGCCAATCAGGGGTCGGGTGCGTGAGATCCGGCAGGATCGAGGCGCTGTTAGTGAAGGAGGACCGCCAGGGGCAGGGACAGTGACAGGGACAGTGAGAAGGTGAACCAGTCGCAGGTGCCGGGTTGGGCCGCTGACTTAGTTTGGTTATTCGAGGATCCAGTGATACTGTTGTTCCTCGTTTGGGAGATCGAGTTGGAAGTGATTGAGGCTGTACTGGATTTCCCCACCGCCTGGGTTGACACACTGGTGGATCTGGAAATGGTTGTGGTTTCTGTACCGAGGACCTCCACCACCAGGGCTACCAGCAGCAGCAGGGCGCAAAAGTGCCCCCCCATTCTGCCTCTGTCCATCACGGAACTGCAGTCTGGGGGGGGAAACGTACAGTGAGGGACTGAGCCTTCTCGGGGATACGTGCTATACGTGCTAGATCAGCTAGTAGGCGCTAAGAGGCTTGCACAGCAACTCTACCTCCAAGTGACAGATCCCAGACACGCTGTTCAGGTTAAGTATCTCCTGGTAATTAATCCTCGGTAGGTTTAGGGCCACCTCTCACTGTAGTCAGAGCTACACACCCTTAACTACCAATAAGTGGTTGACAGTGTTTACAGAGTCGAGGGACCTGCAGTTGTACCCTTGAGAACCTAAACAGCTCAGACTGTTTTTATTGTAAAGGATTTTTGCCAGACATTCACAGATCCTCTCTGTATTTACTCAATTAAAACACTACAAAAACAGGAAAGCCCCAAATTCACAAATTCATGTATGATTGCAAAATTACATACACATCTTGGTTATTCAATTAATACATACAATAAATTGTGAAAATGCAAAATAATCCAGTCCCTGCTGTGCATCCACGTACTCAGTGAGCTTTGGACGGTCTGTGACATATCAAAATAAAAGTCCCTCATGAAATAACAAAGACTTCTACAACGGTTATTACTGAAGAACATACAACACTTTGAAGCTCCATTTCAACGTGTGATACACTTAGTCAAAATCACAAGCGCATACAGGGGCCACTAACACGGGTGATACTACAAATAATAACATAAGTCCATTATTTTTCTACTCTAGGTGCAACACAGAGCATCGTAATGCTTCAAAGTCAAAGAACCCAGCAACTAAATTTCAGCTTGTAACCAAAAGACATGTGCAAACCTACACATATCATGGCACATGTGAAATCTGTACACAATTTGTGAAATTAACTTATATGCCTCATATCCATTATTTACAATGCAGACGGCATACAGACTTGCCGTCTCTAAATTGTCCCTGTAGTTGTGTGCACGTGACTGGGTGAGTGTGTGCGTCCTGAGGTGTGTTGGGACCCACCCAGGGTTGGTTCCCGCCTACGTCCGTTGTTCCCGGGATAGGCTCCGGGCCCCCCCGCAACCCCAGTGGGGATTAAGCGGTCACGATAATGGATGGATGGACAGACGGCATACAGACCACCATAATGCTCTAACGACAGAACCTAGCAACTCAAATTTCAATTTCAAATTGCGGCTGAAGAACGCGACTGGACCTCCACTCGTCGTGCACTTTGGCACTCGTGAAACCTGGAGGTAATTTGTGAAATTAATTCATATGCCCTCCGGGTACTCCGGTTTCCCCCCACAGTCCAAAGACATGCTGAGGCTGATTGGAGTTCCTAAACTGCCCATAGGTGTGCATGTGTGAGTGAATGGTGTGTGTGTGTGTGTGTGTGTGTGAGTGTGCCCTGCGATAGCCTGGCCCCCCGTCCGGGGTTGTTCCCTGCCTCTTGCCCGTTGCTTCCAGGATAGGCTCCGGGTCCCCCGCGACCCAGTAGGATAAGCGGGTTGGAAAATGGATGGATTAACTGACTGATTACCGTCCATTCTAAAGTACCCTTAAATTCAAAACATAAAATAATAAAATAAAGCAAAGCAACGATACAAGCAGGTAAAGCGAATCGGTGATTAGTTGCTCACCAGTTCCGGTTGGGTCACCTCCCTGTACCATGAAGTCTTTAATGATTCGGTGGAACTTGGTGCCGTTGTAGTACCCACGCCTGGCAAGCTCCGCAAAGTTCTTACAAGTTACTGGAGCATGCTTCCAGTACAGTTCCACAACGATGGTGCCCATTCTGAAATTACAGCCATAACACTAGTGCATCGTTTCTCACCGTTCAATGTAATAACCCGTTCATCGTAAAAAATCATACTACCACTGCCATGTGTTAGAGCAGCTGTAACCATGGACACTTTAAATGATGGATAAGCGAAGCTGAAATATTGTAGCATCCAAGTTGGAGATGTATAACGTTACTGCCCCTTACTGGACGTTTGCACTTCAGCAACAAAGTAATTAGTTTCAAACTGATCAGTGGATTAAACGTATGTAATTGTGTTACATAAATCTTCAGACCCAATTACCATTCGTAGCCATAGAGATTCTGTAACAGTAACTTTAACTTTTTTATGTTTTTAAAAGCAATTTATTATTTAGTACAGTAGGATTGTATTAAGATTTTTTAAATTACACTCATAATGTATATCACAACCCACATTTATGACCCCAAAAAAAAAATCATATCAAGTTTAGTTTGTCTACATTACATTTAATACGGTGAGTTACCCTGTATTCACAATGTTGTGCCGCATTATAAATATCTGGTATCAAAAACTATGTAAAGGACGGAATTGTGAAATTTCCCTTATACCTAATGATTCAAAGTACGAATTCTGATCCTTTTAATACGTGCGTTACAAACCAGTTTAATGAATGTCAAACAAATGATACAGCACATCATGTACTTTGGGCTCATTCTCAGACTGTCATATAAAAGAAAATAAATAAAAAATCAAAAAAAATATATTTGATAGCAGTGTCCCTGATTATTATGTTTGACGTTTGTCTACATTGAACCAAATGATTTGTCAATGGGGGTGCACAAATAGCGGTAAAATAAGGTTATAAAGCCGACAATAACGAATCACAGGGGGAAAAAAAAACAATTCATTAAATTCTCCATGATCCACTTACGACGTCTCCAGTGATACTGTTGGCGGTTGCCACGAATCCGGTGGAACACCGGACATCTTTAATACCAAATGTGCAAATTAAACTTAAGCACGCATAAAACGACCATTAACACAGCTCAGACACAATTCCGCGTGCGGAGTACGTCAAAAACAGCGTCCGTAAGGAAACAAAAGCTTTACAAAATAGTTCCATAATAAATATTATACTTTCTTAACTTAACACACAATAAAGATAAAAATATAACTAAATAAATCAAACAATAGAATATCCATAATAGACATTTAAGATACTATCACTTAAAGTTGCCATGCAAGATCAGTTTAACAGAATAAAATCAGTATAACGGAAACTGTGTCGTGGCGGACAGTTTATGCCTACTCGGTGCCATGGAGAAACTTCCGGTTGTGAACCGTCCAATCAGAGTGTTCGGTACAAAATTTAAATCGAACAACAGTGCGCTTGGTATATTGAATTTTAAACGTATAACTGTTTATATGTTATATGTTGTCGAATTGGTTTTGTGCCATGGAAACAGACCCGTTCTTTGAATGAATACGTTTTGAAAGTGATTACTAACTGTTGATTATGTAAGTTTGCCTACCTCCGACACCTATTAGCGATAACCTGTATTCAATAATTGTTCATAAATGAATCACTTACGAATGAGTGCATTTTATCATCAAATGCGTATTTTAATAGCAAAAAGTAAAAAAATCCATTGACCTAAAATCTATTTCTTTACATAAACGCCTTGTTTCTCTTGTATTTGCAGAAAATATTCAGAAGATTTTTAAAATGGATACTCTTACAGAAGGTATGAATTCAATTTACACACGCTTTAAATAAATAAATATCAACCCAAGCCATGGTTAACTAGTTCAACTGTACGTGTCTTCCAGATCTTGGTTTTATAACCGAAGAGCAGCTCGATTTCACCTTCGGATCTCCGGTTTCGGACAGGTAACGGTGTCCCGTTCTTATACGGTCGGTCCAGGTTATCCGCATAAACCCAGCAATTTCTATACTGCTGTCGATTCGCACCGTGGTTGCGTAAGATGCATTTACGGGGACTAATAAGCTGGATTTAGTTGTCTACAATGTGTTTCAGTGTGTACCGTCGTGGCCAACAGTTTTGAGAATGACACAAGTGTTGGTTTTCACAAAGCTTGCTGCTTCAATGTTTTTAGATATTTTGTGCGATGTTTCTATGGTATACTGAAGTATAATTACAAGCATTTCATAAGTGTCAAACAGTCAAAGGCTTTAATTGACAATTACATTAAGTTTATGCAAATAGTCAATATTTGCAGTGTTGGCCCTTCTTTTTCAAGACCTCTACAATTCACCCTGGCTGCTGTCAGTCAACTTCTGGGCCAAATCCTGACTGATGGCAGCCCATTCTTGCATAATCAATGCATGGAGTTTGTCAGAATTTGTGGGTTTTGTTTGTCCACCTGCCTCTTCAGGATTGACCATAAATTCTCAGTGGGATTAAGGTCTGGGGAGTTTCCTGGTCATGGACCCAAAATGTCGATGTTTTGTTCCCCAACCCACTTAGTTATCACTTTAGCCTTATGTCACGGTGCTCCATCATGCTGGAAAAGGCATTGTTCATTACCAAACTGTTCTTGGATGTTTGAGAGAAGTTGCTCTCGGAGGATGTTTTGGTACCATTCTTTATTCATGACTGTGTTCTTAAGCAAAATCGTGTGTGAGCTCACTCCCTTGGCTGAGAAGCAACCCCACACATGAATGGTCTCAGGATGCTTTACTGTTGGCATGACACAGGACTGATGGTAGCACTCACCTTTTCTTCTCTGGACAATCTTTTTTCCGGATGCCCCAAATAATCGGAACAGGGATCTTCATCAGAGAAAATGAGTTTACTCCAGTCCTCAGCAGTCCAATCTATGTCCCTTTTGCATAATACCAGTCTGTCCCAGATGTTTTTCTTGGAGAGAAGTGGCTTCTTTGCTGCCCTTCTTGACACCAGGCCATCCTCCAAAAGTCTTCACTTCACTGTGCCTGCAGTCTGCTATTCTAACTCAGTCAGCATGACAGAGTGATCTCCAGCCTTGTCCTCATCATCATTCTCATCTGTGTTAACGAGAGAATCACTGAAATGATGTCAGCGGGTCCTTTTGTGGCAGGACTGAAATGCAGTGGAAATGGGTTTTTGGGATTAAACTCATATTCATGGCAAAGAGGGACTTTGCATTTAATTGCAATTCATCTGATCACTCTTCATAACATTCTGGAGTATATGCAAATTGGCATCATAAAAACTGAGGCAGCAGACTTTGTGAAAACCAATACAGTGTGTTTCCTTCCACATTCCAAAGACTAACTGGAATCTCTAGATTGCCCGTAATGTATTATTTTGTGCATGTGTGTGCATGCATGCGTGCCTGCGTGTGTGTGTGTCCTACAAGGTTGCCCGCCAGCCTTGTGCCCAGTGTTGTCTGGGACCAGGAACAGAAGTATGGATGTAATTGTCATCTTTATTTAAACGCATAATCTCTATCACCCATCAGACTCCACCAAATACATTTACACACTATAAGTTCAGCAACATAACCAATATAACTGTATTTCCCGCAGTAGTGAACAGGCAAGCCAGGAGGTGGAGGAAGAGGTTTTCGTGGGGCCTGTGAAACACGTGGAGCGCTGTGTGGTCAAGAGCCTTGACCTCAATGCCCGGGAAGGTATTGGCAGGGCTTCACCTGGACCGCCTCACTGGACCCCATTAAGCGCGGAAAAGTTCGAAGAGGTCTGCCGGGAAGCTAACCGCCTTGCGCGGCAGCTAGAGAAATTGGCGTTAAAGGAAAACCTGGAGCGGTCACCCTTAGTCACAGCCCTCATAAGGGCACAGGAACCACGGCGGAGCCCTCGGCGGGAAACCTATGTGGTGAAGGACAGCCCTGTTCGGCTGCTTCTGCCAGATGTCAGCTTGGAGGGCATCTCGTTACTCTCCCTGAATGGAGAGGAGGGTTTGGCATCTCCTAGCTCTCCCATCAACAACATTTCGGACACTACCGCTAAACGTAAAGTCACACCCAAAGTGTGCAAGACCACACCAGCTGTGCGCAGCGTCACACGTGTGACAGGTGAGGTGAAACGGACTGGCAAGACAGCACCTGCCACAAAGAAGACCACGCCCACGGCACATGCAGGCGAGGGTGCACCCAAAGGAGGCTCCCCAGTCACTTCCCCTAAAAAGGAGGTGACACCGATGAAAAGCAGGGCTAAAGCCAGTGACAGCCCTGCTGCCATGCCAGCTACAGACCACGCTGTGCCTGTTACTTCCCTCCACAGACAGTGCGTGAAGCCTGGGCAGGGGCTAGGAAGAGGCCAACGCAGTAATGGTTCCTCTGCTGCTCTGCATCCTGGGAATGGCTCACAAGATGGGGCCGCTGCAGCAATCAGGCCCTCCCTGAGCCACAGGACTCTCGGGGCCAAAAAAAATCTCAAGGCTGTCTGCAATTCTTCCTGCCCTGTGGCCTCCACCTCGCAAGTCTCCAGCATGGTACTAGAGATATACTTCATGGCTGTCTTCTCTGAGGTATGACCAGATGTAACATGTAATAACACTAAGCTTCCCCAACCTGACAGGGAGGACCTGCTGCAAGTGCTAAGATAAAGACGAAACCACTAGCCAGGAGCTTCTCAGGTACACAGGCTACACATGCAGGTAAATCACCTCCTTTTGGTATACAGTATATACACACCACCCTGGTGAATAAGGCGGTCTGTCTTTAGATATGATTGTGGATCTATATCATTTTGTTTCTGATACATTATATTGTAAATAAACAAAATGTATATTTTTCCTTTTGTTGATGGCTTCTCTGTATTGTTTTACATACTAATATACTGGTCACAGTGTACAGTACAATGTTTTACACATGTAGACAAACATATTGATATATAGCAACTAGGTAGCCCCCCCTCTGGGTATCTAAATCTCACATATAGGGTGTGTAATCTTGGAATGCCATGCAAATCATGTTTCAGGGAGGTTTCACAATTTGTTCCAATTACTTAATCACTTGTTCAATACTTTGTTATAAAATTTGCACATATTTCTGAAGTTGAGGATGATCGATTCTTTTCTGTTTTTAGTAAGAAGCAGGAAGTAGCAGAACTAATCTCTACCCCACACCTATGTGCAGGCCCTGCCCATGTGACCAAGCCCAGCCAAGGTCCCAAGCATCAGACAGCCTCCACAGCCTACCCCAGACCAGTGCTGGGCTGGTCTGGACCCAAGGGCAGGTCACTGGCCTCAGATACAGGTACACCGAGTTATGAAATCTCAGGAACATAAAACAGCAATGCCAAAATAAAGTGTTTTGTTTAAAAAACTTGAATTGTGTTAGTTGACAGGATATCCTGATCCTCCACGCAGGATTTCTCTCTGCACACAATTCTGTTTTGCTACATCACCTAGTCAGAGAACAGAACACATTTTTGGACTGAACCAGTTATAGAACATAGTTCAGTTCCAATTAATCATTCATTTAATATCATTGAATGATTAAGGCTTCTCACGTTTATTCTGTGTTCATGTTTATTAGCTGCAGCTCCCCCTATCTGTTCTGAAATAAAAGACAGCGGTGAGCAGCAACATATTTCATAAACCTGCTGCAGTAAAATGTCTATTGTCAGTGTGTGTGGAATAAACAAGCTGCTTGTCTTTCCTTAGCTTCCCTGTGGGTAATTAGACTGCTGTGGTGGGTTACTGTCATATATCCTCTCCTTCATTAGGGGTGTCTCGCCTCCCTGTGTACCACGGTGTCCCAGTAGCTCAACTCCGCTCCAGCCAGAGGTACAGTAACATGACCTGTGGTCACTTTGTGATTGACTTTCTGTTGTCTGGTTTCCCTGTCCAATAACTCCCCATCCTCAAAAGTAGAACTCTTGTCTGTGGATTTAAAAATATAGTAATAATATATTATGGTTTCAGCGTTAGGTAACACTTTACTTGAGGAACAAATAATGTAGTAATGTCAGTGTTTCCCCTACCATTATATTAGGGGGGCGCCCCGCCCCCCCAACGGCACCTCCCGCCCCCCCAACGACACCTCTCGCCTCCCTTTGAAGGTCAAGTTAATTTTATTTTCTATATAGCGCCAGATCACAACAGAAGTCATTTAAGGTTACCTTTCCTATAG
>JAODJU010000063.1:2987815-3002498 GCA_026776725.1 Gnathonemus echidnorhynchus
CACCCACTTCAGTCGTGTAGTTTCTCTGCTTCAGCCTCACGCCACGATGCCCCCTGCTGCTGCTCCTCAGGTACTGCAGCTCAGCATCCTCCTTCTGCTGCACCCTCGCCACCAATCAGATCATCCCACAATCTAACTTTCCAATCAGATTATCCCACAACACAGCCCAGTAACAACCAACGTATACCAATTAGATCATACCAAAATCTAGTGCACCAATAAAATCACAATAACATCCGTCACACACCAATCAAAGCAGGCTACCAATCCCATCATCTGGAATCCCCCCATGTGACTTCAGTGTCCTGTCAGCTACCTCTCAGCAGCACAGCATGCTGGAGACCCAGGCAGTATTACTGCGGGTGTGCAGTGCCACCTGCTGGAGCATGTTGGTAATGTCAGGATGTGATGTTCAGGCAAGGTCATCATCTTTGCCATGGGGAGGGAAGAGGGCAGAAAAATAAATGGGGATGTGTTAAAGACTCTAAAATGACGGGCAATTTATGAGAAAAGTTAGTTTTTTCACATTAACGAATGAAATAAACTTTGTATTTGTTTTGATGAATAAGTGTGTCAGTATGTCCATGTTCATTTTTATTTGAAGTATTTGGAACTAATTGGCAAAAAAAATCACACAAATCCAGTGCCTTTCACCAGAATTCTCAGTACATTTTATTAATATGCAAATTAATCGATTAAATTTTTTATAGCAAAAAGTAACAAGGACTGTCTGCGATGTTGCTCTCTTCCATTTGTATTCTTTCTTGTGACTTGTCGGGTTGGTAATATCTGACACTAACCAAATGAAAAACACCCGCACACACAACTTGGCTTTTCCACAGGGAACAATTTTCTGAGGGATCAGACATACAGCTTTGAGAGGAAGTGTAACATTGTATTCGTTTTATTCAAAGCGACTGCATGAAATATATCCTTTCTGCCCTAATCTATTTATGGAGCTGGGATTTCTCTCCACTGAGAGAGGAAAGGGGATTTAGGTGTCTTGCTGAAGGTAACGGCGGTGGATCGGACAGCCTGGTGTGGTTACAGCGGGCGGTTAGGGGTCAGAAATGGGCTTCCGGGCAGTGGGGGAACTTATTTAACGTAAGTCTTGCCGGGCTTCACTGACGGTCACGCTAAATTTTTTACGGGTGACCCCCCCCCCCCCCCGAAACCTCTCCGCACGGCACTGCGCGGGAATATCACTGCTGCCACAGTCTCATGATGTGTGATGGTACCTTAGTCTCCCTGTACCTCGACTGACAAAACTATTTTACTGCAGTAAGAAGCGGGTTATCCTTCTTTGCCGAATGTGACACATCTTCAAAAGCTCCTGCATAATAAACAAACAGACAAAGCTACACTTAAACTTTTACCCTGGGAGCACGGTTGTATGATGACATTTTAGTATGACTCGCGTGTGATTTATTTCAATCACTAAGTGGGCTGTGTGGGCTTTTGTTGGAAAATCACTACAGACTTTTTTTTCCAGGTCACGTTGTTGTGTAGGTGAAGGGAGCACAACTATATGGTAAAATAATTAGCGCTGCAGGGGGTGGTGGCGCGTGAGCTGTCCGATCGCGCCACACGTGTGCGGGTCACGTGATCCGCGTGGGGTATAAATGTTGCCCCCTTTGCCTTTTCTCTTAGGATGGGGGGTGATGGTAAGCGTATCTACGCAGTAAGTCAGCATATTCATTAGTGTAATTAAAGTGATAGTGTTGTAAATTAACACAAAAAAGCCCGACTAAAATGGGTCGGTATCTTTATGTGCTGAGATGGGGCTCCGTTAATACTTACCGGTGATTTTTAATTTAAAGAGGAATAGCTTTTTAGGAGGGAGTGACGTGTTTCCACCGGTTAAGAGCGATTACACACAGACTCACGCTGAAATTTGTGGCTGTGATATGCAGACCGGACCTATGAAGATCTAGTGGGGCTGTACATTCCGAAAGGCTCTTGTGAGGCTGGAAACAAGCCGCCTAGCTGTTCATATCACACCCAGCGGGCTGACAGCTCTGGCGGCAGCTTGTCCTCTCTTAATTTCCGGGGCTGCCTGCGGCGTCCGCACCTCGTTACACGTGGTTTGAGCGGCCAGGTGCTGCCGCCTTCCGCCATGACCGCTCATTATTAGCAGCTCGATCGTGGCTGAACAATCTCTCGAACTTCGGTGGTATTTTTTATGTAATCGGAAGTGTCAAAATGTGAAGGGATTATCCGTCTTTTTCATGAACTTGTACTAAATTAGGCTACCGGTGTGTCAGGTCTAGCGGTGGTTTTTCGATAGGCGTTTTAAGAGTGTGACGATTAATGAAGTCACAGTATTGGTTCCCTGCTGACTTCTGGCTTGCACCTGCCTTCCCAGGGGTAGTGTCAGGACCTGAGGAACATGGCTTCCCGTCTGCGCCCCCTCCTCACCTGTGCCCTACCAGGGCTCTTGGTGCTGCTGGCTGGCTGGTGGTATACCTTCTGCAAGAAGAGGTCTAAGTCCCATCAGGACAGGGACATGAAGGAGTTTCAGCCTGGGGAGGGAGGAGGAGTCAACCCTCTCCGGCAGCCTAAGGAGGACTTTTCCAGGCTGGAGTCAATTCAAGGCTCATCCAAGGTCCTGAGGAGGCCAGAACCGGAAGGGCAGGTGACACCGGGATGGGAATCTGGCTCTCTTGCAGAGGGCTCTTGGATTGGACTTGGACCAGGCAACTTCATTCTGCAGCAGTCAGAGCAGCAACATGTTTCTCTTGAGGTGGTGCCCCCATCAGGCCACCTGGGGAACCTCGAGCCAGGTGAAGGTGTGTGTTGTGCCAGTGAGGAGCCTCTGATCCGCAGTTGTGAAGGAGATGCAGCAGGAGATGAGGTGCAAGAACAGGACCAGGAGAGGGGTGGTAGCTGGAAATCATGTATGGCATTACCTGCCCCCATGGAGGTGCTCATGGAGATGGAGAACAAGAGTGAGGGTCCTCGTGATGCCCCCCGAAGGTCAAGGAGTGAAATGTCACCCTTGAGCCCAGTGGTGCTGGCAGCAGAAGCAACTGTCTCAGGACCTAGTCCCAGGACTGAGGGGGTGTGTGGCTGGGGCCCCATGTTGTCTCCAGCAGTGCCTGAAAAGTACCCCGTGGTGGGGCAGGATTCAGGCAGCAGTCCCCCTGCCTTCCCGCCCAGCCCCCGAGACATAGATCTGGTAGAGTGGGAGGTGGCAGTGCCCAGGGTGAGTGGAGGTGGGCTGGGTAGATCGCCAAGGTCGCTCCCAGAAGCTGAATGGTCCCTTCGCTCTCATTCCCAGCATCTCATTGGCCGCCTGATTGGGCAAAAAGGTCGAGCCGTCAGCTTCCTGAAGCGGCGCTCCGGGGCAAAGATCTTTGTGTTCCGAGCTTCTCCAAGTCGGGATGTTCAGATCTGCCACATCGAAGGTGAGTCACCCCCCCCCCCCCCCAGCTCAGCCTGTTTGGCCTATGGGGTGGGGAGATGTCAGTGTCCTGCCTATGAAATACCAGGTTCCAGGGTGCAGGTTGACAGAGCCCTGAAGCTGATGGGAGAGAAGTTTGCGGACCTGGACCTAACCAATCAGAGCACTGCTCTCAATCCTGCCCTCACCCAGCCCACACTGGCCCCAACAAGCTGGGTAAGGGTGACTGCTGGGGGTGACTGGATCAGAGTAGCACCAATACAGTCCATTCACCTCCCCTAATGCCCACTAGGTGGCACTGCCAGAGGGTGTGCCCATTGAGGTCATCGTGGTGAAGGTGGTTTCTGCAGGTCACCTGTTCATCCAGCAGCACACGCATCCTTCCCATCATTCCTTGCACAGCCTTGAAGAGCGAATGTACCTGTGCTATGCCCAGCGGGGGGCGCCATACCTGCACCCCCATATTCAGGGTGAGCTGCTTGTGTGCCCTCTGAGAGGTCGTGACTGTGATGTGCACTATTGACTTGCTGCCCCCCCAAGCTGGGACCCTTTGTGCTGCCCCTGGGGTGGAGGGCTCCTGGTGGAGAGCCCAGGTCTCTGCCCTTTGTGATGACCCCACCCAAGTGGAAGTCCGGTATGTGGACTATGGTGGCTACGAGAAGGTCAAGGTGGACACGCTTCGCCAGATAAGGTTGAATGGCTTTTCCTCCTTTCAGCTTGAGGGCTCTCCCTTGTGGACATACTGGTGCACTACCTCTGCTCGCACTGTAATGTTCATGTCCTGAAACACCTCTATAGGTCAGACTTCGTGGCCTTGCCGTTTCAAGGAGCAGAAGTGCTGCTGGAGAATCTAGCCCCCTTGCCAACAATGGAGAGCTTCTCCACAGAGGCAGCCTCGCGGGTGGAGGAAATGACGAGGGGGGTGACTCTTGTAGTGCAGGTGAGATGTGCTCTTGGCACAAAAGGCGGCTCTTGTCCAACACACAGGCCTGAAGCTGCTTCATCCTCATGCCTTCTAGGTCACACGGTACCACAGCAGTGGCCTTCCGCTGGTCCAGATTTGGAAGATCGGGAATCAGGTATGGAATTCCCTGCTACTGAGCTGCACAGTGACACCTAGGGGTGGGGAGGGGAATCACTGCTGAACTCTCCCTGCAGCTGGTGTCTGTGAGCCGAATGCTGGCTGATGAAGGGTTCTGCTCCTGGGTGGAGACTGCCTGATCTGTGGACACCCCCAGGATGTACCGAGGAGGTTCCCTGGACCACCACACCAGTGACACCCGGTGTTCAGCTGGGTCCGCCCCCCAGGAATTGCTCCTTAGGTGGTGCTGAACTTCTGAATTCAGCTGTTGAGCAAAACAGCTTTTTTTATAGCCTGCTTGCATAAATAGTAATGGGATTTTATAATGAAGTATTGACTCTCCTGCCCAGGGTCTAAATGTGTCGGATTAGATTATATAAATAAAGGTATTTAAACCCTTCAGCCGCCTTGGTTAATTGTTTTAATGGCAAGAAAATGGCCATTTAATGGGGTGGGGAGTCGGTGGGTTCCTCGCTAAATGGACTCGAACACTGCCCTCTGGGGTGGCACCTGTGATCTGTCAGACTCCTCCTGGGCTGCCGTCCACGTCGGGAGACTGGGATGCCTCTGCAGACTATCCCTGACCCAAGGGTCTTAAATCTTCTTGTAATGCTGGGTTCTCTGGTCTGCCTCCGGAGACGGAACCCCCACACCACTGCTGCCCATTAAGACCAGCTGAATTCTTGGGTCCCCAGTAATTTAAGTGTAACACACATGTTTTGGGGGGAGATAGGATTTGTAGCACGTTACCTCCTTCCACGCGCGGATTCAATAGCCGCTATTGAGACTGAACAACTGCATTACTGCCACTGGGTGGCGTGTGATGTCAAGTCTTTGATTTGCAGCTGATCGTATAGGTGCAGCGTTAAGCTGTTGCCCAGTCCGCAGGTGGACCCTGCGACTCATCTTCGCGGCACAGGTAAGTGTTTTAAAGGGAGTCATATAGTATACAGCCTTGGCGGGATCAAACAGCGACGATCAAAGCTAAAAATACAATATTGGATTATGGGTACGATGGATCCCGTGCAGACGCCTTTTGAAATTTTGAAGGGTATATGTTTTTGACGCCTTAACGTCGAATTACGTCTATTGGCGCGGGACATAATACGGTATTTTTTTTGGCAAGTCTGGTGTCTTTCCGACGTAAAGAAACTACAAAAAGGGAACATATGATTAATAGAATACGATTCACGCGACCTGTCCATTAGGAAAACATTTACCGCACTACATGTAACTCATCATAGGCCTATATGTATTTACAATACTATATGCAACTTGTCATATAATTAGTAATGAGTGACTACAGTGTGTTTTTCTTTTCTGTTAGTAACCTGGAGAGAAGTCCTGCAGCGTGTGGTCTTTGTCGCTCGCTGTCCTGTCAAGTGTCACCTTAATGTCCCTCGCCAGCCTGTCTCCATGGTAACACTCCCCCTGTCCCCTCCGGTTGACTCGTGAGGTAAAACCTGGTCTGTTTAGGGTAGAAGTTGGAGTCATTGCATAGGTTCGTCCTGACCAAGGCATCGCCTGGGGTCTTTTTTCACATTCAGGTTATTTTTTTTACAGGATCCCCAGAAATCCTCGCGCAGTGAAAGTGGAAGGTGGATGGAAAAGTGACGGGGACCGAAGACTGTCCCCTCGGGCACCCTGTTGTACTCCGCCTTTCAGTGTGGGCGACCGAGGTCACCAAGACTTTCCTGATCATTTAACATCTTGTAAAAGTTTACTTCTTTTTCCTCTCAACTATTAGAACTAAGCCATTTTTCTGGGTTTCCGGCACACCTACAAACGGTGTCTTTGACTCGCAGAAGCGTCCATGGCCGCCGCTGGGTCGCCTCATCCTTAACGACGCCGGCAGCGATCTGTTGGATATAAAACTGAAAGTAGCGGGGGTACGCCGTGTGGTGAAATTAAGCGCCTTTTTTCCTTGACCCCCTAGGTGATTAATTAAGTCACACTGGACTGTGCCGTGCCCATTATCTCATGTCTTGATAACGGCAAGCTGCCTCGGTTACTCACCAGGGGCGGGACATACAGCAATGGCTTTATAGGCAGGGATAGGAGAGGTACGCGTTTGCCTAGTGACTGGGCATTCTGCACGTGGGTTTCAGCTTTAGTTCCTGGCTTTTCCGGGAAGTATTTTAATGGTATTGAATTGGGGCACTTTACAGTAGTACTGGGGGGTCAATTGCTGCTTAAATCCCTAGGAGCTGATGCAAGTTCACCGAGTCTAAGTGAGTAAAATGCGCCCCAAAGTTTAACGAACCTGAACTGCAACAGGTTATGAAATTTGCCGCATGACAATTTAAAAGCGGCTTGGCGTCAACCCTCTTACTAAAAGTTGTATTCAGTTCTATTGTACTTAATTGCCATAAATTATGGCCCATAATACAATGCAAGAGCAAGTGTATCACGAAATCATGACAATAGTTTTATATAACCACTAAGAGGTTTTTGGTTATTACAGATGATTATCCTTCGGGCATTATATATGAGGAAACATGATGACTCTGCGCATCTTAAATTCTTGTGAAATGTCTAAGTTTAAACCAGACACCGCACACCTAAAGCCAAACTGGCTCTGCAAACGCTTCCCCGTTTTAGTCCCGTACGGGGCTGGGACTCCAGTTCCCACCGCCTAACATCCGTATCCGTATCCCTGTGTTATTGAATGAATTTCCATAAAAAGCATCAATTTTACAGTGTCTACAGTATGATACATCATTCTGTTTTTTTGGATCTCGAAGTGGTTGCCTGTTTTATGTCTCTCTGGGTAATTGGTGAACCGTATTTATTATTAATTCACTATGGTTTTCTAAAATGTAGAACAGAAGTATTTTTAAATTTTAATTGTGATACGTCGACATAACGTTAACGTGCCTTTGAAATATTTATAATCCTGTGTAGGGTTTAGCAGTGTGTTATGTAACTATAATTCGCGCGCCGCAGATGAAAGATCTGCGCTTGCGGTATTGTAACCTCTGCGTAACTCGGTAGTATAGGTGTGGGTTTTAATTCCTGATCCACCGGCTCCATGCTGATATGCTCAGCTACAGTTAATTAAGTAGAAGATTAAATTTTGCCTGTATAACTGACAATTTTTGTAGTTATTAAATTAAAGCACTTTTGGATTAAAAAGCGTAGACATTACTAAATGAGCCAATAACATATTTACTTGCTGTTTTGAAAGGTAAATCAATCCTTTTCACATGAAAAAGTATCTTTTATAAAATCTTGGTAGTAGAGGGACGTCAAGTTCTTTTTTGACGAGTCAGGGACTTAAGTTACATTGTTGATTTTTTTTATTTGAAGTGTATGGTTTTCTTTCTGACTATATATTTATATGAAAAGATAAAGATATGAATAATTAAATGCCGTATATGTACAGCAATGTACCTGGGCGTTTATCCCTTGTGATAGAGGTAGGTCACCAGAATTTTTAAAAACATACTTAAATATGCTTTCTTGCTAAATAAAGGGAGGTTTTGGTGATACGTGAACCTAATGTGAGCATCGTACTGATTCATCTCACGTGTCTGGTCGTGATCCGCTCGCCGTCCACTGCAGCGTAAGAAATGCACTTTTACGTACTGCCAATAAAAAAGACTAATACCGCCTCCGCAGTCCACGCCATTAAACGTTGCATTTTATTTCATATAATTCTGCTCTATAAACACGCATTTCTAAATATAGCATTTTGTTGCTGCTTAGCGCGAATCGTTCGTTCCTGTTGTGTTTGGAGGTTACGTTAAGTTTGTAATTTAGTGATTTCTAAACATTATTTAAAAAAAAAACAAAAAACAAAAAACTAAAGCTTGTGATATAAAATACTACACTGGAGTTAATTGAAGCAATAACACATTTTGTTGGCAACCACAAACGATGGCCTCTTTGTTAACGCTTGGGTTAGAAGTGGCCCTTTCGGGCCCGTTCTCCCAGGCGCACTGTCCGTCTCAGCTTCGGGTGTGCGGCCAGGGAGCTGAACCTCACGCGTCTGCTTTCAGTTTGACAGGCGCTAATGGGACGGGCGGCTGACGTCACAAGCCAAAGAAGTCCCATTAAAAACGAGAGAAATGTCGGGAAACAGTCCGGACGTCCCGGGGCCTCCTTTCCCTAATCATAAGGAAGGACCAGCTCTCTGAACATGAGGAATAAGAAAACGGATTAAAAGCACAGACATTAAAGCGTCTGCTGGCGGCAGGAATAAATTCGCCCCGGAGACGAAGGGACACCGAAACACCGGCGGACACGATGCCCCACTGTCGGTGGGTTTTAACGTGGCCATCCGCGTAAAACGAGGCTAATTCAAGCAGAGGAGAAGGCGGCGTTTATTAGTGATCAACTGCTCTCGGTCGGAAGTTTTAAAGCGGTTATTCAAGATGAAACTTTATACAAGGAAGGGGCGTGTTTGACCCAGGAGGAGCAGACGGCGAAAATTGCACAGATTTTAATAGGAAAGCGGGAACACTTTGGACCCTACAATGCTCTGTTAACTTTCCTATACTCATTGTCTGGGGGAAAAGCTCAGCTTTATTGCTTATATTCCGTCGTTCTTCCGTATATTATAACACAGAGAGTGCTCATTTGCCGCGGTTTCAAATATTCAGAAGACTGCTGCGTTCTGTGTACAGATACTTGAGACTCAAATCCCTGCCCATACACGGAAATTTTATATTTCGTTTTTAAACTTGGGATTTATTTCATTATCTAGTTCTTTGAAATCCTGAGATGACCTTAACGGAATATTTGCGTGTCGTGCACCGTATCTTCTGTAATTTACTATGATTAAAATACCTTATTATAATAGTGATAATTACCATAGTTATACGTACCGGTCCGTACATGCCTTTTCAACATATAAACGGGATAACTTAGCTCTTCTGCACGTTAACCCGTATGTCTACGCTCGAGTCATACATTTTAGCCGAAAAGTTTGTCGATGATGTAAAAATAAAGTTTTGTGGAGCCGCAGGGGATTTTTCCAGACTGGCAAGGTTTGACACAAATGTATAGTTGTTGTTTTTTTAATAGTGACATATGATTCATTTGCTTTACTATTTTAAACTAACATCATATCAAAATAATATATGTATTTACAACATCATCATCATTCATCATCATTCGACTACGTTGATAATCAAATTAAATATACAGCCAAAATTAAACTTAACTTTATATGGTTTACCGTGATGGTAACGTCTTCTGCTTCTTTGCGTTTTGATGGAATCAGCCAAACCGAGGCCACAGGAAGCCATTGATGTACAGATGACCGGCCTGGATATCCACTGAAAAGGCTGTTTTGCCCCCCCTGCCCCCTCGTTCAGCGCGAGTCCCCGAGCGGGCGCCACGTTTTTGCCGCTCACTTGTTGAATATGAGACTCAAAGGACCGACATCTTTCTCGCGCTTTTCTACCTTCCACGCGGCTCTGGCATCACTTGTATTGCCAGCACCGCCGACACCACTAGGGTGCGCAGTGGTTAAGAAGGAAAACGTGATGCTTTTCAGCCCTGAAAAATATTTATTGTGGTGATTGTTCTTTTATAATTGTTACTTTATAATATTAGAAATTACAATTGAAGAGCTCAGACATGCACTAAAAATATGAATAGGCATCAAAACTATTGTAATGATTTCGATAGCTGTTTATTCAATAGTCAAAAAACAAAAACATTAGAACTAAAACAGATGCGTAGACATAAATATATTAGTTATTGTTGTGTTAAGAGGTTTCTTGTATGGCCCATTTCCTTAAACACGGCGTGTTTTTGCGAGTTTCAGTTGCGTTACACAAATTTTCCTGCTCGACGATGAACTTTATCATGGTATTTCAGACACTTTCAGTTTGATTAACTAACGTAAACTGTTTGGGTCGACTCTCAGGCAAAATACATGTAAATATGAGTTTAACTGAATAGAGCCTCTTTTAACGGTTTAAGTGCTGTAATTTGTTACTCTAAGACAATGGTAAGACTTGGAAAGTAAAGTAAATAAATCTATTAAATTTGCAGAGTGCCTGGTATGTACTTAGGCTACTTTAGAGAGCAAAAACTTAAGTTTAGTTTCATTGAATTAAAATTAGATTGGTTTGGTGTTCATTAGATTTAGCGCTTGTTTATTTACTCCAAAGCCACTCCAATATCGGCCAATGGAGCTACGAGTGGAGATGTATCCCTTCGGGGCTAATTTACTCGCAGCGCGCTCCATATGCGGGGTAATTAGGTGACTTGCGGCGGCCAGCAGGGGGCGTGGTTCGGCCGCCCGCGCTGACGTCACTGGCGCGGAAAGTGACGGGAGGGGCGGGAACAGCACTGAGCTGATCCCACGTGTGACGATCGCATTCCCGGCTCGGTGATATTCTCCTAGCGGTGGCTCCGCTCTGCTGTCGCTCAGCCTGTGTGTGTGTTTGTTAGTGTCTGGCCGTGGTTGGGGTAGCAATGGAGGGAGATGGGAGCCAGGGCACGTCTCTAAGTGCCACTGATTCGCAGCACGACCCGGGGTAAGAGAATACGTAATTACCACACTTTTCTTGCGCATTATTTGTTACTAGTTAGAGGATTAAACAACTGTTACAATGTATCTCTGTGCTTCTTTCTTCTTCCGGATACAGTTACCGCTCTCTCTGTCCTGTTTACATCTGTGCATTGTTTTATTATATTCGGAAGTAGGGCCTCCCCCTTTTTTAAGGTAGCTCGCTCGGCGAGCTTTTGCAAAGAGTACCGTCGCCGCTTTCCCTTTGCTTGGCTCGTTTTTTCTAAGTAGTTACACGTCAAAATGGCCGATCTGACATCTGGACTTACTTCTGCCGTGTGTTCTCCTTACAGTAAAATGTTTATCGGTGGCCTCAGCTGGCAAACGTCACCAGGTGAGAGGATGCGGTCTACCGGTTTGTACGTTTGTTCCCGGCTGTTTTGTGATCGATCGAGTCCGATCGGGGTACTTGCGGTACGGGGTGAGTGTGCGTCTGTGCCAGTGTGTGTGTGTGCGTGTATCTGTCCCTATGTGTATCTCTATGTGTGTGTGTGTGTGTGTCTGTGCACCTTCCCGTGAGCGCAAGGTTATTTTAATCGCCAATGATCCCGAGTCCTCTATTCGACCCCCGTGTGCAACGCGGGTCTTTTTTGAAACTGCCCGTAAACGCAGCCGCCGCTGACCGCCTCTGTCGCTCTCTCTGTCCGCAGACAGCCTCCGGGACTATTTCGGTAAATTCGGGGAAATCAGGGAGTGTATGGTGATGAGAGACCCGACCACGAAACGCTCCAGGTAATCGCCGCCTTTCTGTCTTGCACTGTTCGCCTGACTTTGTTTCCTCCTGTACTGCCCGTGTCGGCGTGCCATCCATAATGGCATTTTTGTGTTAATTAAGCTGCCCAGCAGAAAATCCTTGTCCCGGTCCCGCGTTGTGGTTTTACAAGCAATTAAACGAGCTGGCCGGCTTCAGGGAGCTGGCGAGCAGAGCCACTTTGACATTGACGTGGGACGGAAGCGTTGGCTTCCCCGGCTCACTGAACAATTGCTTTCCCCCATTTGAAATGTTTTTTAAAATAAACTGTATCAGTGAGCTACCACTGCTCCGGCATTCAGCAGCTTATCTGCGTGGTCAAGAATGACTAAAATGTAGAAGTACTACACTACGGGAACACGCTGTTTGTCCGAGCAGTTTTTTTTCCTGACCTCATAATTTTGCATGTCTGAAATGTTCAACCTTGATTGAACTGGATCATATTCAGGTCTTTAAATTCTGTCCCCTTCTTTCCCTTTCTTTTTCCAGAGGATTTGGCTTCGTTACGTTTGCAGACGCCGCAAGTGTAGATAAAGTATTAGCTCAGCCCCATCACGAATTAGACTCAAAAACGGTACGTTGGTGTATTTTATCCATGTGGTATTTATAAGTTCTGTGTTTTAAATATATTATGTTCTTTAATACCCTTGTCTGGATGGGTTGCACCGTGGCGTTAATTAAATTACTCACTTCATACCAGGAAGGAGTTTGGTCATGCCAGCTTAAAAATCCCAGAATTTCTCGGACCTTCGTGACCGGTCCTGTTATGCTGAAGGTGTTTTATCTGCGCTTTCGGAGACGTCAAATGAGGCGTCGCGCGTAAATGGAGAACGATCATATTAGTCGAAATGAAGAAAACGTGTGAACCCCGAGTTGTGATCTCGCTGTATTTAATTATATTTAAACAGGGAACAATGAATGTAATGCATTTTTACAAGAAATCGATTTTCCCCCCGAGGGGACAGACCCAACATGAATCTCTGTGTCGTTGCAATTTATTCTGTGATAGTTCATTTGAGCTCTAGGCACTGAATTCATCATGATCCCCTTTACCGAAAAGGATTAAAAATCTCCCTCGTGCTCAGTGCCGGTAGGTTGTCGATTTAAATCCCCGCTACGGCGCCCCAGCGCAGCCCGGTAACCCAGGACGGCGGCCTGAAACATGCGGTTCCCTTCACGGTTTACAATCCCTTTCATGGAGTATGAGATGCTGCGTAAACTGGGTCTGGTAAATTAACACTCCAAGGAAGAACCTTAAAATAGCCTACATGCTCTACACCGCTGGATAAGTTTAATCTTTCTTATGAATAATAATACAATAGATCTTCATTTGTACATAGAAACGCACATTGGTAGCTGGTAATATTCCGTGCTTCGATTTCTGTCCTTATGTAGGATCCGGCTATTTGTATTTTTTACGTGCCTTACCTCGTCCTTTCGGAAATGAAGGGAAACATGGGTTGTGTATTTTAAACGAATTTAGACCTTTCTTAGCATGTGCCGTGGGATGCAGGTCTCCGCGTCTTGCTGTGGAGATTCATGGGAAATTTCCCTCAGTTGTAAAAACACGCGTGAAATATTGCAGTCCTGTAAAACGGGATTTAATTTTCCTTCCCGCGTTGCACCAGATCCTGACATTTCTCCCCGTACAGATGCCGATGCGTTACACTTTAGACCAATTCGGCAAATGTTCACGGGTCTTAAAAGATGCACGTTAGGAAATTAAGTTGGTGCCGAATTTCTGCAGTTAAGTGTGACAGATTTTGCCGGGAAGTTCGTGCCGGTAACAGCACCTGCTGACGTTTGGTGGCGAGGGCTTACTTTGTCCTGAAGCGTGCGGGGCTCAAATCCTGCGATATGCGGTTCTTAACTTCCACATGGACGTCTGGCTCTTTAATACACTGCTTCTGAGAGAAAATAGCCCATCAGTCATCGGGGCTGCTCAGAAGAACGTGAATTTGCGCAGTGGTACCGCGATTCTGTCTGGCGTTGTGTCTCTGCGGGGTGTACCGTAGGTCATCCAGTGCTCCGTTTTGGACCAGAGGCCTCAGGACACTGATTCGTTATTAAAATACCAGCTGCTGAACACGGATTGGAAGCGAATTCCTCCCTCAGGTGCTGGCATCCAGTGATGTGGAGAGTATGCCGAAAGTGGGAGGGGCTTATCGCACGGCTTATCAAATCAAACAAAGCGGAGCAGTTGTTTGTCAAACCTAACTGCCCCGCCCTCAGGCATATCCACGGAAGGACAGTGTCTGAGGCTGATTGCTGACCAGTAGCTCACTCTTCAGTGAGTAGGATTTGAGTGCTGTTTCCTGATTGGCTATTTGTGGTGTGGCGATGCCTAGCTGGAGTCCCTTGCTCTGCATCAGACAGGTGAGCCTGATATGTCCTGTGAGGGCAGCTAGGTGGTGTAGTGATGTGGGCGTCAGAAGGTTGCTAGTTCAATTCCCAGAGTAGGCAGAGTGACATTACTGCCCGGCACTTGAGCAAGACCATTAACCCCAATTTGCTCCAGGGACTGGGTGGCCCTGGTTTCTCAACCACTTTCCTGGTTTAAATCACTTTAAATAAAATAAATAAAAAGTAAATGGGAGGCTTCTAATTCTAAAAATCCAGATTCTGCAGGTATATATAATACTATATAGTGTGAATAAACGTACATGGGCAAGTTGTCATAGTTATAACAGTCGTTGTTATAGACGTCGTTTGCTGTAGACAAACTGAGCATCCTTAATGTGCTCAGACGTCATGTGTCTGTTTACGTGGGTCTTTGAGCAGAATGGGGTCGTCGCTTCGTCTGCAGGTGCACCTTCAGTTAGTGCTTTCCTCTGGGGAGGCGGGCTGGGGCAGCAGGTGTTGTGGTCTCTCCCCTTCCTTGGAGGGGGCGGGGGGGGGGGGGCTTTCGGTGTAACCGCGGAT
>JAODJU010000063.1:3074862-3092296 GCA_026776725.1 Gnathonemus echidnorhynchus
ATTTGATGAGAGGCCACGGTGACACTACGACCCGTGACTAAGCCATCAGTCATCGCGTGTGAGCTCATCCCGGCAAAGCGGACAGTGATGCGGGGGGGGGGGGGTGGGTAAACTGTAAAGGGAGGGAAGGCCTCGCTCCCCGATCACCCGCGCTGCCCACCTCCCAGCACCAGCCATATCCACATCCCGCTCATTTCGCCGCCGCTCTCCTTATTGGACACTTCCTGTCCTTCTCGTCTCGGCCCCGCCCCCTCAGGGCAGGACGCACGTCATTCGCTATTCCCCCCGGCGACGGCCGCTCCATTGGACAGCTGGGCGCCAGGCGGCCTCTCAGGCTCTCAGTCTGCGATGGCCTCACGGACCAGATGAGATTATCGCTGACGGCCCCTGCTTGGGGGGGGGGGGGGAGCAGCCTTATACACATATATTTCCCTTTATCATTTATTAAATGTTGTTTTAATTTAATTTTGTCCTCCTGTCTCGGAGCAATGCCCTTTCCCATGCTGCCAAACCGGCTCTCCTACCCTAATTCTTTCCATCCCTCTTACGCCGACCAGGTTCTCCGCTCACGTTAAACTTCCCCACATTCATGCAAACGACGGGTCCGATTCTCCGGATCTTTAATAATATATTTTAATTTTATTTCACCTTCCTGCCAGGCCTCCCGGGCCGTGTTGTATGAGAATCGCTTTAGAGAGACACGATCGTGATACTGTACTAAAGTCGCCTGGTTCTGGGGTCCCGGTGAAAACTGAATGAGACCCCGTACTCGGGAAGGGCGGGTCCTAGTGCCCGCCATGTTCTGGCCACGTACCGTCCTTTCCGGTTGGCTGGGAACGTCCGTGGATGGGAGGGGCTGGATCCAGAGGTGCCCGTGTTATTTATTCAGTGCTTAATTAATGAGATTAATAAGAGTGAGGGGGGTGCATTTTCTTCTTTGATGGCTTCCATTTTTAATGCCGTTCGTTGGTTGGGGGGGCGAGAGGGGGCTGTTTGATGGAGCGGGCTGTCAGCTGTCACCTCGCCCAGCTGGCTGTGCTGATTTCCTGTTCGGGCAGCGAACCATCACACACCCCCGCCCCCCCCTCCCCCATCCCAGGCAGGACCTCACAGCTCTCCTCACTCTGCCTGAAGCTGTCTTGTGGAGACATTCACTGTATTTTCTCATTCGAGTTGGGTCACTTTCCTGGCCTCTCTCTGAGAGCGTTTCTGTGACCACCGGGGGGCGCTAAGGAGTGGCACCTGCGATCACCCGCGGAAGATCACTGAGGTATCAGGTCCTTAAAATGTGCTATTATTAAATTAAATGTTTATCTTCTCCATTTGGGGTCCTGAGAGTGACCGTGAATTCATTAAGATCTGGCCGTGGGTCCACACTGGGACATGTCTCATCTGGGCTCTCCCAGCCGATTGCCCGCTCTGCCGTGATTGGATGAGCCATGGTGTTTTTTTTTTTATTCGCATCTCCAGTCTTCACAGAAACGGAATCTCATCCTGAGGAGTCTCGGTACGTGACGGGATATCCACTTCACACTCTTTCCAGGAAATGGCTCTTTTTTTGCAGTGCCAAACCAGCACTTGTCCCCTAGGGGGCGTTGTTGCGGAGCCCCGATCGGGCCGGGCTGTGCCTCTGGCCCACAGCAGCGGTGGCGACATCTGTGAGAGATAATTAATTACTTCACTGTGACAGAGTGCCAATCACATTAGATCCAGACCAACAACAGAATGGCGATTTGTTCTGCTCTGGTGAACAGCACCATGCCAATCATGGTTAAAAGCTGTGACCAATATATCAAGCAACCGTGAGCAGGACCTAGATGAGAAACACAGCTGTCTGTAGTGCCTCTGCACGCAGCCACATCCACAAACTATCCACATCCACAAACGGACTATTGACTTTTTATGGATGGTGACCAAGCTGTTGAAGATTTGGTGACGGTCTACATCCAGAAGCTCTGTGGATAGCTACTGGAGAAGGTTTTTGGGATGGTTTGTGTCCTTCTAAAGTCCTTTTTTTTAAGGTAGGGGGCATAACTCCTTACCGTTAGCCAATGATATGTTTGGAATCATTGAGTGACAGGCGAGGGGGCACTTGGTGGGCCAATCAGCTTTCAGCTGCTCCTGTGGCCCCGCCTTATATACACCCCTGCATGCAGTACAGAGACTGTGACTTGCCCACAGGAGGCCGTTTCTCTGCAAGCTGCATTATGAGCTCCAAGAGGCTCTTAAAATGAGGCTCTTAAAGGGCAATTAGTGCCTCTTTTCGCTCCTGCATGAAAGGTTATCTGTAACCGTCAGGTGAGAGGAAGGACAGGTTACCACGGCAAGGCCAGCCACAGCAGCCGGAGGGAGGGAGCGCGGGATTGTGGGAAACGCAGCGTCGCTCGTCGGCGTATCGTTGGATGGTGTCCTTGGGTTTCTTTGTCGAGCCGTTTAAATATTGGCTCAGTGTAATTGCAGCACGACTACAAACTTTGTAAAATGGTCCCGCCGTTAATATCTGCGGGACAAGCTGAAAGATTTCTCCCAATTACCGGTTCTTTGGCAAATGAGAACATTCACTACGAGGTGAAAGACTAAACACTTTGTTACGGCTTAACGGTGTTCATCCAACAGGAAGACGGACCCCGAGACGGGGTCGGCGGTCCGCTCCGATTTTCACGAGCCCCTCGGTGAATTGGGACAGCATCATATTCGTCATGATAAACGCTTAAATCTGTCAGTGTCATTTATGCTCCGGATGTGAGGTGGCGGTGTGTGAAATTCCTGTGATTTGGTATTTGCCGTGTCACACTGCCCCGGGGGGCGGGGGGGGCTGCGGACAGCCTCTCATCAGTCACGCATGTGTCCAGTAATTTTGCTTTCTCTCGCACCTGTTCACCTGCATGGGGGGGGGGGGGGGTGGGGGGGCGCTCTCCACATGCCAGGCTCAGTTATCACGTTCACACCGTCCGACACGAGAAGGAAGACGATGTCAGTTGGTGACGATAAAGGAGGCAGACGAACGACGTTCAGGCCGTCGGGGGTTCAAGCTGTGGCCCCATCTGTCCCCTCCATGTGCCATTGTGGGGGGATGCACCCCCCCCCATGCCCCCTCAAAGCCACCAAAGGGGCCATCAGCAACAGTTTGTTGTTGCCGTTACCTAATCGTTTTGCCGGTGGATTAATCTTCACTTAATCTTCGCTTGAATCCCTGGCACTTTGGTCTCTCTTTTTTTGGTATGGGTGGGGGGCACGCGCGCGTGTACCAGTCCTATTTCGGCTGACCTCTGACCCCGAGACGCAAGAGGACGGGGGCCGGATCGCTGGCATCAGGCTGTCGCTCCGTCTGGGAGGAGACGTCCGCCAGGATCCCGGGCAGCCGGGAGTCAGGCAGGAATAATAGGCGCTGCTTTGCGTGTCAGTTCCAGAGAGCCTGACGAATGCGCGATGCCACTCACCCGCCACACAGTGTGACAGGTCTTCATCGCGGGTTGTCATGGGGATCCTTATTTATTTATTTGTTGCTCAGCTTTTTTTTTTTTTGTGAGGAGCAGCAATTCCAGGGGTATTTAAAGGCTACCCACCCTCTCCCGCTTGCGCTCCTCTCCGTCGGCGGAGCAGGGCGGCAAGTTTCTGCCGGCGTCGGCTATTCGGAGCCTCCGGGTCGCATGCCGCGCGCTTCGCAAAGCAGCACGTTCCACGTCTATCTAGCGCATTCTTCGGCTAGAAGCATGAATAAACATCGCGCCGCATTCCTACCAGTGGGAGGCGTGTGCCCTTCAAACGGACACATGGGTATCGGGAGAGAAACCGAATGGCGAGAGAGCGCCCCCTGGTGGTGTCAGAAAGGAGGCGGCTCCTGTTTTTTTTTTTTTTTTTTTCTGCTGGGGGAAAATTCTCAGGGCTCAGTCGACCGTGACATATTTGCCAGCCAGTCAATATCTCATTGCTGCCAATTTACACACTCTGGGCTCCTGGGCTCATTGGTGGAGCCTCAGTGGGTGGTGTGCAGAATCCCAGCATGCCGTTGTGCATATGTGTGTCAGTACACGCAAGCGTCTCCCAGGTCATGGCATGCACACCCTGCTGTTATGGTTTCATTACCTTTTAAATTGTTCTTGCTTATGAGCCATTCCAACCAGGATAAATCTTCGGGATCTGCTGTGGCTTGCTGGTGCAACTCTTGGACAGGATTCACGAACCTGGAAACGGTGATGAGCGGTGACAGAAATAGCAGGTAGATGGGGTCCTGACCCAGAAGGACCAGCAGCTCTCCATTTCACATCCCGGGCTTTTAATTACCATTTAACTTTGTGCTTAAATGCAAAAAAAATAAAAAATAAAATAAAATTTAAAGCATACGGTAGTACTCACAGTTGGAAAACAAACCAGAGAAGGAGGGGAAAAGCCAGGGTAGGAAATCCCGGTGAAGCCAGAAGGCAGGCAGCTTTCCGTGCCCCCGCCAGCCATGAAAACGCCAAACAGCCACCGCACAGGAACGTCTGAGGGCTGTCAGTCAGGCTGATCGACGGGCCGTGACTCATCGGGGGCGTTAGGAGGAGAACGCTGCCTCTGTGTCCGTCACGGGCTCCTCTCCGGGAGGAGAACGCTGCCTCTGTGTCCGTCACGGGCTCCTCTCCGGGATCATTTCAGAGCAGTGGGGGGGAAATCACTGGCCTGGGTCTCTTTCCATATTTTTTCTGCGGCATGAAATAGATGAAGCTGGAAGCTGCTCTTTCTGGGTGCAAAGAGATGCTAGTGTCTCAGCGTTACCCGTGATGAAACAGGGTTGGGACACAACTAAAGACGTGACATCATGAAATTGTGGGTACTTCACGTATCCTGAATACCCCAGAAACCGTGGGTACCCCACACACCATAGATACCCCGAAAACCGTGGGTACCCCACACACCATAGATACCCCAGATACCTTGGGTACCCCACACACCCTGGATACCCCAGATACCTTGGGTACCCCACACACCCTGGATACACCAGAAACCTTGAATACCCCACACACCCTGGATACCCCAGAAACCGTGGGTACCCCACACACCATAGATTCCCCGGAAACCTTGGATACCCCACACACCATAGATTCCCCGGAAACCTTGGATACCCCACACACCCTGGATACCCCAGAAACCGTGGGTACCCCACACACCATAGATTCCCCAGATACCTTGGGTACCCCACACGCCATAGATTCCCCAGATACCTTGGGTACCCCACACGCCATAGATACCCCGGAAACCTTGGATACCCCACACACCATAGAAACCTCGGGTACCCCACATTCCTTGGACCCCTTGGATAGGTAGCACTCATAGAAACCTTGGACAGCATCAAACCGCATCCCTCTGTCCCTCTAACGCCTCGGCTAAACTAGTGATGCACCGTTTGAACATAGAATCACAAAATGGAAAAACGATCCTGAGCCTCGGGTGGCCTCTGCAGTGATTGTTGTCTGATAGGTGCTGCTGTGGATAATTAATTTGCTCACATTTTTCCCAAGCTGTTTTGGGGTTTATAAAATCATTCGGAGCAGGGAGTCAACTTGAGTTCCAAATGTGGTATAAGGGAGGTATCAGTGAGTAGCGAAATCTTTCGAAAAGCACCTGCACTCCACGATGAATAAGACGAAGAGGATTTTACCAGCGCCAGGGTAAAACCGGGTTAGGCGTCAAGTGTGAGAAGAGTACAGCGTAGGAATAGTGTGACTGTGGAGGACGGCGAGGGAAGCCATCGCTGATTACCGCTGGGCCGCGTCCTCGTTCCCGGCCCCCTCTGGGAACGCCGAGCTGGCAGTTGGCAGATGGCTGTCAAGATGCATAGTTTTGTGTCTGTTTCATTCTTTTTTTTAAAACATCTTCTATCAGGCATCCTGATCGCTTCGTGTTCCTTCATCCCATCTTGCCACCACGGCCAAGCGTCTTATCAGCGGGATTGCCGCGCCAACGATTGTGTCCTGAACAATCGGAGCCGCCGTTATCACAGGGAATTCATTTCCCTGGAGCGCCGGGAAGGGGAGAGAGAGAGAGAGAGAGAGAGAGAGACAGAGAGAGAGAGAGAGAGAGACGTGGCTCGAGAGTCAGCATCAAGGCCAGTCGCGTCTGCCTCGATCTGAAACCGAAACGAGAGGTGAAAATGCCGCGGGGCGCGGGAGGAATGACAGCGAGGTCAGCACTCGTGTGATCTGAGCGCCAGACATTCCCCGCCAGTAGGTGGCAGTGAGGAGTGAGGAAATGCCTTGATAGGCATGTACTGGGTGATATCTTTTTAATGCATCGCCCGAGAGTAGGTGTGCATCTCCACAGGTAGCCTCACAAGGCATGACACATCTTCATTGCGTTCTCTTTGATTGGCAGACGCTTTTATCCAATCCGACATACAAATGGGAATGCAGCATCAGCAAGTCCCTGGACCAATTGGGGTTTAAGGGTCTTGCTCAGGGGCCCAATGGTGACATCACTCTGCTGATCCTGGGATTCAAACCTGCAACCTTCTGATTACAAGCACTGAGCCTTCATCGAATCCTAAATAAGGAAAAAAAATAAGGCCCAACAAGGTCGATGTATGAGGTCTGTGCACATGGGGTTTCACACCACGATGTACCCGTGGCGTGCAGCTCTCCTCTGTGCTCTGCACACGGTGTGACATACGCACTCTTACTCGTTTTAGTCCCCGACAGCGTAGAGTCGGAGGAGCCGCAGCCGAGTTGTCTGGATGAAACGGGAGCATGTACAGCTGTGGGCGATGCAAGTCACTCTCAGTGAGAGTCTGTGAGAAGGTTTGATCATGTGGTAGAGCCGGTCCTCTGGCTCCCCCTGCAGGTGATATGAAGTAAGTGTAATGGAAACGGCTCTGTATTGTATTAGGGACAGCGGAAGCCTTAATTGTGAGCAGCTACACAGCTCGACATTTTTACTAGAGATGGAATCTCTGCTTGCCATGTTGAAAAGGAGTGTCCTCCTAATCGAGGTTTGTGTTGGTCCTCACAACTCACTGTACATGCAAGTGCTTATACCACCAGAGTACTTAAGTACCCCACTGAACTAAGGTTTTTGGTGAGTGAACTTGTTTAGTTCAGCGTCACCGCTCACTAGGTAAAGATCTTGTAATTCAAATTTGAGGTTTTCAGTTATTATTAGTGTTTGAAACTGGTCATGTGCAACATTACTGTTAAATACAATCACACGCTAATAAAACAATACGTGTATTATAGTTATAGTTATATTTAGGGCGGGGATGTCATCTACTAATGGCCCGTTACATATGTCAAGGTTGAAGTAAACTAAATGAAGCTTCCGTAGAAGGAGAAAATAACGAAGGGCTTTTCAAAATCAAACTCCGTGACACTCAGTCAGCCAGCACCACCTGCTGGTGAAAATCCGAAATTCAACTAAAATATAATTTCTACACATACAGTTGTGTCCTTAAAACAGATTATGCACAGAACAGAGTAGCTGGAATTTAAACAACTCAGATTAGCGTGTGACTCGATATAACTTTTATAGATCCAGTTAATAATCGATATACCATTTTTGACTATCGTTGAAGGAGCACACATGAGGTGAGGCTGTTGTGGGATAGTTAGTGCAGGTTCAGATATCCGATGATCAGCTAACGACCGTACAGTCCGCATACAGCTATTCAGACGCAGGAAACGTCGGGGGAGGGTTACGGCAGAAAAATAAGAAAAACTCGTTAAGACTTTTTTTGTTTACCTCATTCCAGTAAGTCTAGGGGAGGACTCATTAAAAAGACCGGTCCCCAAGGTGACGCGCTTTTCATCTGTTAAGTAAAATGCTGACATAGAGAATACCGAAATCCCGTGTTAATGCCAATTACGGCCTGAAATGAAGTTTTAAGGAAAAGCAATGAAGTAGATAAAACTTGCTTTCACTTACAGATCCATTCACCGTGTCAAATCCAGGGGGAAATTTTCAGATCGTCAGATAGTAAATTAAAGCCCATATAAATGGAAATTATCTAAATAATTGTTAATCGGCATTAGTCTACGGAATTTAGGGATTTGGTGCAATTACTTTTCATACTTTTCTTTGAGGAAATAGCTGGATATTATCTGAATGTAAATGAAACCAGGATTCGCTCGTTCACCATCCCGGCTTGTAATTAATAGAACTGTTTGCCTTGCTTCATTAGCTTAACGTTTATCGTAAGCTGCTTCTCCTCTTTCGTCTTTCTCTGCCTGGGTGTGATTATAAGCGCTCTTTGTCTGCCGTCTTCCGTGATGAATGAATACAGCACCTCGCTTTCTCTTCCGATGACTCTGTAATTAAACCTGTCCGACGAACTCCATGGTGTAAATCAAATGTTAGAACAACTGCATGGCCTCTTTAAATAACAATAAAAATAATAATAACCACAAAACAGCAACAACAATAATGATAAAGGTGTTATTATTATTATAATTATTATTAATAACATTAATGATAAAGGTGTTATTGTTGCTGTTATTATTATGTAGGCCAATTATAGGCATAGTCTTTGGGTTTCGTCCTGGGGGAGAGGCGCGCGTGAGCAGCTGAAGGTCTGCCCCCGTTCTGGGAGCTAGCGGTGTGCACGGTACGGTACGACTCTTAAGACTCCTAAAACGCGGGTGATCCATGCTGGTTTTTAGGGTCAGAAATCTTCACAGACGCTACCATGTGCTTCTGTGTTTCAGTATCGCCGGAGTCATTATCTACCACTTCTGTGGGTGAGTCAAACGCGTTTCCTTACTGTAATATTTTTTTTTTGCCTTTAACAGCTATGCCAACAGGTGTAACGTGTTTTCGCTGTACATTTGATTTTATTTGTGTGTATATTTCTATGTTTTTACGTTATTGATTCATCACTTACTATTAATTATTGATGCCGTTAAGTACTTTAGGGGAGAATTTCAGCATTTATTCAGAATCTATTTTAAAAGCAAATAACGGCGAATAGCTTTGCTTTAGATCTGCCTGGGATAAGCTTGAGAATGATCTGCTTCTGAAACAGCTGAAGTCTTATAGTCTCATAAAACCGCCTTCAGTCCGTCAAATTCAGCAGTTAGTTTTGCGGTTATGATGTTTACCTGTTGCAGAAGTAGACCCTTGCACTAGTAAAAGGTTGATTTTTTTGCATCATGTGATGTGGCACTTAAAATAAAAAGTCTAATTTTCTTCACGCTATGTAAGACAGGGGTGTCCTTAGCTCCGACACTCGTGGCTATAGTCTCCGGTATTTTATGCCGGGCCCCGAGTATTTTGGCCCCGAGTATTTTAGCCCCGATGCCAATCTAACTTCAAAAAGAAAAAAGCCAAGCCCCGTGTAAACTTGACTTAGCCCTGATTAGCTAGAAACGCCCCTGTGCTTAGAGTAAAATGAATTTAACGGCGATGGTTGAAATGTAAGTAATTGCAGCCTAATTAATTACATGAGCGCCAGGGCTGTTCGTTGAGACTTATAAAGTCATTTGTTCAAAAGGAGTGTTTTGTCTATGAGGTGGCCGCTCACCATAGTGTCTGCCAGGGTCCAGCCTGGAGCGAAGACGATGACGAGGCGAGTGGGCCTCAAGGCCAATGGGACCCAGCTGACCCTGGAGGGCAAAGCTTTCCGCATCCTGGGTGGCTCCCTGCACTACTTCCGTGTGCCCAGGGCCTACTGGATGGACCGCATGCTAAAGCTGAAGGCCTGTGGACTGAACACTCTCACCACGTGAGTAAGACACACTGTTTGTTATAAATCGTTTAATCATCAATAGCGCCCCCTACAGGACTTCTGTTGTATGTGCAACCTTTAGGTCAGTTCTGGTTCTTAACCAGTTAGCATGTCTGCTTTGCATTGATAATTTAGGGTACACCGGTGGCTTTCTGGGGGATCGGAAGATCTGCAAAGATGTGCCATCAGGGTGAATGACTGTAATATGTCATGTCTGACCTGTTCGCCTTTCAGGTACGTGCCCTGGAACCTACACGAACCAAAAAGAGGAGTCTTCGACTTTCAGAGGGAGCTGGACTTAGAGTAAGATCCAGCACCACCTCCTGCTCTCACACGCCGAGGGTGGGGTCCTACCACAGCGACAGAACCTCAGTACTCAGGGGTGAACGCATCCTTAAGAAGAGGAGATGCTGAGGTTCAGAGTCTCTGTTAAACTAGCATAGCCGAGCGCTAAGCCTTAAGCGCTAAGCTTGTTTTCTTAATCTTCCTGGCGGTGACAGTCCCCAGGTTAGCTTCCTCCTCGGAGATGATGTTTGCTCTGAAATCCCAGGGACGTATCTCTTCAGCCTGTCTGGTTGCAGGCTTGGTAAATAAGCTCGGTGTCCTATCAGGGGAACAAGGAACACGCCTCGCAACAGAGCAGCCCTCTCATCTCCACAGCAACCCTCCTCCAGCCTGGAAATCTGCGCCCTCCCCAGTGAGAACGGTAGCGTCGCTAACTTTGTTCTGCTAATCAGGGCGTGGAAACACAAATATCGTTCATCCGTTTGAGTCGTGGATAGGATTTGCATGGCCTCCTGGAGCTCCAGTTGGGTGTGGAGCATCATCTGGGGGCTGTCTGCCACTATTCTTCTCTCCTTCTGTTGTCTGAGATTCGTCGACGTTCCTGAGATGCTTTGTGACCTGTTTTTGTTACAGGCCTTTGATGGAAACGAGCATATGATTGATATTCTGTGTTTGAGCTCATGGAGCGTTGAGGCCCGGTGGAGGAGCTCTTAGAGAGACCTTCAGACGGAGAGCCTTTGTGGGGGATGATGTAATGTTGGCGTTCTGCTTTCAGGACTTACGTCAGCATGGCTGCCGAAGTGGGCCTCTGGGTGATCCTGCGGCCCGGACCGTACATATCAGCCCAGTGGGACCTCGGTGGTTTGCCAAGGTCTGTGTGGACCTGGTGATGTAACTACACAGGGTTTGGTGATTGGTTCTGATTTCTTTTATTATGAAAGTATTCTCGAGGAACCATGCTGCAGTGATAGTGAGGTTTCTGCACGATGGCCTGTGAAGTCCTCATCCTCTCCCTCCTTTTTTGCCTCCCCCCCATCTTTTCTCAGCCCCCCTGCCTCTTTCCTGTTGCCTTAAGTGTGTAAAGAGCTAAAACTGATGTTCAGTGCCCTCGCTGTTCCTCTGTTTTGGCATCCACTAGGAGGATATTCACAGAGAAGAAAATACCAAATGGTATAATGGCCAGTGGTGGATAGTTCAGGTCCAGGAACTAAAAATCCAGACCAAGATTTTGGTTCAACCAACCAGCTTAGTATAAAAAGTCACACGGAGTACTCAACTGGTTGGTTGAAACAAAATCTTGGTCTGGATTTTTTGTTCCTGTACCTGAAGTATCCACGTCTGCTTATGACCCGGTCTATTCCTGATGTGACCGTGTTTTCCCATTGGTGCTCCCTCAGCTGGCTTTTGCGTGACCAGTCCATGCTGTTGAGGACCACCTACCCGGGTTTTACAGAAGCGGTCAGTTCCTTCTTCGACAAGCTCATTCCAAAAGTGCTCCCCCTACAGGTAATTGTTAACAACAGCAGATACAGGCGCTTTGTTGTGTTACCTGTGAGGTGTTGCTTTCTTTTAACTGGAATCAGGCAATTTCAGGGTCCAAGTGTTGCTCTGTGTTGAGATGTTCCTCCCCTTCCACTCGTTTGTGTTTTCAGTTTAAGAGAGGAGGCCCCATCATCGCAGTGCAGGTGGAGAACGAGTACGGCTCCTACGCGAAGGACAGCACCTACATGCCCTTCATCAAGGAGGTAGAAGGATGAGGAGCAGCTGCTCCCAAATGCATTCTACACTCCTGCCTTTCTTCCTCTCGTTTGCTCACTCTCTCCATAGCACACTCCACACACCTTCTATGTCCTGTTATTCGGGAGCCTATAGAGGGGCGGGGCTACAGGGGCTCTGGCCCCAGGTGAAAGCTGATTGGTCACCAGAATGCCTCTCCCCTGTCACTCACCGATTAGAAACATATCATTAGCTAATGATGAGGTTGGCCACTCTGTATGAGTTATGGCTACTCCTGTGCCCCCCCTCCACCTTAATTGCCACTGCCGTTACTTCTGTTGCAGGCTCTGCTCTCTCGGGGGATCGATGAGATGCTGCTGACATCTGACACCCACGAGGGGATGAAGCAGGGAGGCGTGAGCGGAGGTGCCTGATGCCGCCATCTTCATTCACTGATTAACTGGGATCCCCTGTGGACCTGTTCGCATGTCTGTTTAAAACGGCACTGGTAGAGGCACCGATAAAAGCGAAACCAGCTTGAATCAAAAGTACAGAATCTTAAATCAATGTTTTTCAACCCAGTCCTCAGGGACACTTTTTTGCTCCTTCACTGCTTCCAACCCACCTGCACCTGGTATTTGGTGTTTTTGATTGGATGGGAGCTGGGAGGGAGCAAAAATGTGAACTGTCTGGGGGGGTCAGCGAGGACTGGGTTGAGAAACAGATACAACCTGAGAAATGACTTCAAAAGGCGATTCAGCATTTGGGAGTGAATTTTGCTGAAAGCTGCAGTGTCTCTTTCTCTCTGTCTTTCTCTCTCTCTCTCTCTCTGTTCAGGAATGTTCCTGTCTTTTTTTATCCTTCATGTGGAATATTATGTTTCTCTCTGAAAGCACTCCAAGCCATCAACCTTCAGAAACTGAGCCATGACGTCACAGAGTACCTCGACAGCGATCGGGTGAGTCTCCGCATTCAGTGGCATAGTGACCGGTCAACCTCGGTTCACGCTAAAGCGGAAAACCAGTTACCTTGTGCCTCTGTGTCCTTCATGAACTTAATACGGCCGTTGATGTTGCAGCCTGGGAGCCCTAAGATGGTGATGGAGTACCGGGTCGGCTGGTTTGATGTCTGGGGTGATCTGCACCATGTCTTAGACCCAGAAGGTAGGTGAGATGTGTGACTGATGGTCCTGTATGAGAACAGCCCAGAGCTCCACTGACACACCTCAGTCATTATTCACCACTTGTTGGTTAACATCTCATCTGCTAGGTTACTAGAGCTGTGCTCTGTTGTGTGTGTGAATTGGCCGTTGGTGTCGCCATGCCAACAAGCACTGATCGGCGACTCCGCCCTTTTTTTTCACAGACATGATCGCCACGGTGAGAAAGATTTTAAAAAGGGGTGCGTCCATCAACATTTACATGTTCCACGGTGGCACCAACTTCGGATTCATGAGCGGGGCGTCATGGCACCTGGAGCCCAAGCCGCAAGTCACCAGCTATGGTTGGCGCTCTTACCGTACCGGCCCGGTCTCAGAAACCATGTCAAACTAGCATGTACTATACCGTACGGTACTGGATTCCCAGTTTAACTTAGTAAAGAAATCTAGAAAGTAGATTTATGACTGCTATGAGCAGAGCCGATTAACACTGTGACCAGTAGAGGGCGCCATCTGTCTGTTTATTATTGACGATAGACTGGTCTGTCGCTGGTAAGTCAGGTTATGTCTGGCCAGTCTGTTGTTGCTTACAAGCTGAATTCCACTTCGGCATCTTTAAGGACCAGACTAACCCTCAGTGGTTCCTGAAACGTTCCCAAACTCGCTCCCGGATGGCGAGGGGGGGGGGCAGCATTTTTGCGCTTCTCTGTGGGTTCATGACAGCAGTTGGTTTAACTGGCTCAGGTCTTGGTTTCAGCCCAGTATCTTCCCCAGCTTCTTCAGTCACCTTGGCATAGACGGGAAGGGGCCCCGTTTTCAGGTGCTGCTGTAGTATATAGACTAGTTGAAAACTGAGTCACATACCGATATATTTAATGATTTGATGTTTTCTTTCACATGAACTATTGTGAAAATTTTGCATTATTATATAATAGAATAGTACCTAATGTTAGATATCAGATAGAAGCATATTATGCGGCAAATGCATATGATATTTCCCATGGGCCCCCCTTTGATGGTACCATTGCTTGTTTAGGTTAGTGTCTCTCAACCCGGTCCTCAGGGACCCCCCCAGATAGTCCATGTTTTTGCTCCCTAGGAAGCTGGGAGGAAGCAAAAATGTGGAGCGTCTGGGGGGTCCCCTAGGACCGGGTTGGGAAACGCTCGTTTAGATGAACGTTTAGCCACTGGTCTTGATGGAGAATGACGCAGCATCTGTTGCGTTCCAGATTACGATGCTCCTCTCTCTGAAGCTGGAGATTACACGGCCAAGTACCACCTCCTGAGGGACCTTCTCGGTCGCTACCAAAGTATGCATTTTCATCTCTGTCCAGTCTCTGGTTTGTTATCATTTGGAGGTCAAAGGTCATGGGGCAACCTGATGACGTATGCGCTGGTGAGGAAGTCGAGACAGGGTGATGTTCTCTGATGTTTTGGTTAAATGTCGCTGCTTCTTCTAATTACTTACATATTGTGTTTGGCTGCATCCATGCAAATGAGGCATTATTTGAAGCAGGGTTGGGGCCATTCCGGAATGCAATCATCAATTCCAATCCAAATCAGGAAATGGAACTGGAGTTAGAATTTATATCTCCCTGAAAATTGAATTCAGTTCCAATTCTGTTCCTCAAAGTTTCTGTTTCCAATCCCAACTCCAGTTCCATTTCCTGATTTGGACTGGAATTGATGAATGCATTCCGGAATGGCCCCAACCTTGATTTGGATTGGAATTGATGAATGCATTCCGGAATGACCCCAACCTTGATTTGGATTGGAATTGATGAATGCATTCTGGAATGGCCCCAACCCTGATTTGAAGCTCCTGTCTGTGCTTCTTGCTCCATCCCTACCCCGCTGGTGTGTGTCCTGCAGGCACACCGCTCCCAGACATGCCGGTCCTTCGCGGAACGGAAGCCTATGAGGCTGCCATCATGTACTTCCACCTGTCCCTCTGGGAGGCGCTGCCGTTGACTGAGGGGGTGAGGACGGCCGGCTCTGGGTCTCTGGCTGCTCCACGTTCCAGCAAGACTTATTGAGGGCATAGAAGTTGCCGGAAGAGTCATCATTGTCAAAATCCTAGAAAGTTTGGTCAAAACTGAATACGTACTGTTTTCCTGAAGCCGTTTAGATCTGAGAGTCCCATCTCCATGGAGAACCTTCCGGCATACAACGGCAATGGCCAGTCATATGGGTACACGCTGTACGAGACCACCATCAACAATGGTGGGATCTTGAACTCCCAGGGCAACGTGTGTGATCGAGCGCTGGTAAGTCTGACTCATGCCGGTTCGAATCCAGTGAATGCCAGCATTGGGCCCTTAAACAAGGCCCTTAACCTCCTGCTGCTTCATCCTGGGTGTGACGTTAATCTACATCCAGCCCTGCAAGCAGGTCCTCCAGCTTTCAGGGAAAATTCGGGGGCTAATTTCAACTAGTGAGGTATCACCCGGAGCACAGCTCCCCCCAGATACACCTTACACCAGTTTGTTTATATAATTGCATACAAAGTGTTCCAAAGCTCATTTCTGTTGCAGGTATTTCTGGACAAACAGTTTCTCGGCGTGCTGACATATAAAGTCCTGGAGCTGGCAGTGCCTGACGGGAGGGTAGGGCGCCACGTGTCTTTGGGGACCCGATTCTGCTTGATTATAAACCCAATGGTGATGCTGGCAGCACTTAATGCTCAAAACGGTGCCTCAGGTCAGATGGTTTGTGAGTATTGACCTGTCAGAAGAATGGAGGAAAGAGGAAGTGCACAGTGTTAGGTGTCCCTCTTAGAAATTAAATGAAGCGTTATTTGTTATTTGTACAAGTGTAAATACAGGTACATCGGAATTCTTTATCCCATCATGCTCTTCTTTGAGCCAGACGCACATACACTATATCGACAAAAGTACTGGGACATCTGGCCATTACATCTACAGGAACTTATACGACATCCCAGTCTAAATCCATAGGCATCAGTATGGAGCTGGTCCCCCCTTTGCAGCTATAACAACTGCCACTCTTCTGTGAAGGCTTTCCAGAAGATTCTGGCGTGTGTCTGTGGGAATGTTTGCCCATTCACCCAGAAGAGCATTTGTGAGGTCAGGCACTGATGTTGGACCTGAAGGCCTGACTCGCAATCTCCATTCTAGTTCATCCCGAAGGTGTTTGACGGGGTTGAGGTCAGGGCTCTGTGAGGGTCAGTCAAGTTCTTCCCCACAAAACTCACCCAACTGTGTCTTTATGGACCTTGCTTTGTGCACTGGGGCACAGTCATGCTGGAACAGAAAGCGCCTCTTCACCAAACTGTTCCCACAAAGTTCCCCTCACTGGCACTAAGGGGCCCAGCCCAACCCCTAAAAAACACCCCCATACCATTATCCCTCCTCCACCAAACTTTACAGTTAGCATAATGCAGTCAGGCAGGTAACGTTCTCCAGGCATCTGCCAAACCCAGACTCGACCGTCAGACTGCCTGACAGAGAAGCGTGATTCGTCACTCCACAGAACACGTTTCTACTGCTCCGGAGTCCAGTAGCAGTGTGCTTTACACCACTCCATCCGACGCTTGGCATTGAGCTTGGTGATGTGAGGTTTGCATGCAGCTGCTCGGCCATGGAAGCCCATTCCATGAAGCTCCCAGTGCACAGTGTTTGTGCTGGAGTTAATGCCAGAGGACATTTGGAACTCTGGTCTCTCACTTTGTGGCTTCTGGTTTGCAATTATACCACTTACAGTTGACCGTGGAATATCCAGCAGGAAAGAAATTTCACAGACTGGCTTAATGCAAAGGTGGCATCCTATGACAGCACCATGCATTAATTCCCTGAGCTCTTCAGAATGACCCAGTCCTTCACAAATGTCTGTAAACATGACTGCATGTATAGGTGTTTGATTTTTTATACACCTCTGGCAATGTGTGTGAATGAAACACCTGAATTCAATGATTAAGAGGTGTGTGCCAATTCTTTTTCCCATATAGTGTATATCTTTTTGCCAAACTGCTCTATCAAGCTTCTCGGGCTGTGCTTATAATGGTATTACGATAATTAAAGGGATGGTCTTTAGGGTGTGGCATAATAAATTTGTGCATAACATAAAGGTGAAATCTGTAGATATGCTAATGTTATTGTCTGAACATGAGACAAACCGTACATGAAACACACTTTAAAATCTATGTAGTATGAAGTACTATAGTATCAGAATTGCCAACTTCGGTCAGCTGGCTGGCATAATATTTTCAATTCATGACAAGTTTGCACAAGCATTTACATTTTATGTAAGAGTTTTATTACCTTGCAAATAGTCTGTAGGGTTTGCAAACTGCCCCAATGCTTTTGATGTAGTTAATTTTAGGTTTTCAATGGAATAATACAGATTTGCCTGAAGATTTTTTGTGTGAGCGTGAGAGTCAGGAGGCTCGAGTGGCACGCCACATGCATGATAGTCAGGAGGCTCGAGTGGCACTCCACATGCATGATAGTCAGGAGGCTTGAGTGGCACGTCACATGCGCGAGAGTCAGGAGGCTCGAGAGGCACGCCACATGCGCGAGAGTCAGGAGGCTCGAGGGGCACGCCACATGCGCGAGAGTCAGCAT
>JAODJU010000063.1:3092396-3119474 GCA_026776725.1 Gnathonemus echidnorhynchus
CCCCCCCCCCCCCCCCCCCCACCTTATGGCACCCCTGCCTGTAAATACCGGGCACTTTCATATCCAGGACATTGTAGGAAAGTCTGACGATTCCCACTTGAGAGGAAACCTAAAAAAGCGCTAAGCAGGCCTTTGATGCCTCTGAAGACACTCTGCCCGGCTGCTCTGTTCTCCTGGCATCTCGGTGCGGATCCGTCGTTAGCTGGTTCCGTCCTCGTCGGTGATCCTGTCACCCGTTTGTTTTGTTCTAAGCCTCCTCAGATCCAGCATCATTCGTAACGGAAATCTCTGAAGTTTTCGCCGTGAAATGTGACCTTGCTGGGGAGCTCATCTCTGCGTAATTAATTGCACCTTTTTTCTTCATAGGCCTGTTATTTAAGGTCATGTTTAAATTGCAGTGTGGCAAGATTTTTTTTTTTTTGTGGTAATATCTAATATTTCTCATGTTGAATTGAGTGTGAGCCAGTTGAGATTAGATTAGTTGCCCTTTAAAATGGTCTTTCCTTTAATTGCTGTGGAAAATGCAATCTTTTGGGTGGCGGCTATTAAATTGCTATTTGAAAACTTACAGTCTGCATTAATCAATAACTGTAAGAATTATAAATAAAGTTTTTAATAGCTACATATCCATCCATCCATCCATAAATACATGGATATATATGCATATCTCCAAATAGAACACCATGAATGAACTGCCAGTATAATTGAATCCTTATATAAAAGTATTCTTCATTCCTTTAAAACATGAAAGCAAAGACTACAACTATTTGATATTTATAAAGAAATGATGCCGTTTATTAGTTTAATTTAAAAGATAAAAGTTTTTGCTATTATCTCAAAAATACTATAATAAACAGTAGCATAATGGTAGAGGAATCATTCTAACAGCTACCCAATTTAACGATAAACAATCTGATTGCTTTAATCAAAGAGAAACCGAAGTAATTTTCCCTCATCTCGCTCTAATTGATAAACAGCTTACATCTGTTGCCTCGATCCGAATAGATCAAAGCAATTGTATATCATAAAGTAACTACAGTGTCACGTAAGGATTGAGACATTATTGTAATTTGCCAGTTTCGCTAATAAGATAGTCCGTGCTAATGTGACATCGTAATGTAATCCAAGAGAAGCTGGAGTGAATGCCATGGCCTGACAGGAGACACACTGGAGCTTAGCTAGGAGAGACGTCAGGGGTCATTACTCGCAAGTGCCAGTCATTTGTTTTGATCAGCTGGGGGAGCCATTGACACGGAACAAGCATCAAGACACTGTCACCCTGCTGCCTATTTAGTGGACATATATAACCACAAAAGTACCACAGCCAAGATCTACACAGATCACAATTACAATCTCTCTTCATTTCTTATAAGATCTTTTTCATGCATTTTGTCATGCGAGCAGAACTACAAACCATTTGCTGGCATGGGAAACTATTTCCCGTCGCATGTGCGCCAGTTACCAGTGCTAATGGACTTTTTGCAAACCACTAGACGCAGCGATCATTTGATAGCACCGAAATCGCATGAAAGTCCCAGGCCAAGCTAACGAAAAAATGTCCGCGGTTGCTAAGGCTCTCTCTCAAAAAATGGACTCAAATTGGCCTAGTCTTGCAATTGAAGACACACTTGTTGCGAATCATGCCTCTAAACCAGGGTTGTCAAACTCCAGTCCATTGCCAGTCCAGTCCACTGCACAGTTTTTGATTTACCCTCTTTAACACACCTGATTCAACTCCTTGTGCTAATTATCACACAGCTCTTGAGCTGAATCATTTGTAGTGGAATAGGAAAGAACTAAGCTACACAAGGCTCCGCCCCCCCCAGGACTGAAGTTTGGCACCCCTGCTCTAAACCAATCAACATACACTACAGCACATAAAAGGGGCCGGCGGGGTTCAATTTTTAAAGTAGAATGGAACAAGAAAACAACAGGATCGTGGCACTGCAGTCCAGTGCTGTACCACACATATTTCTTTATGTGGATGAAGCTGGTTTCAGTCTGGTCAAGACCAGGAACCATGGGAGGAACACAACAGGCCACAGAGCAACAGTACAGGTACCACGGCAGAGAGGTTCAAACATTATTTTTTGTGCAGCCGTATCAGATAATGGTCCTGCTGCATACATCTCAACAGTTGGTCCATATAACACTGTTAAACACTCCTTGATGATATTTTCAGACGTCTGCTGGTCGCTGAAAGGAGACAGGCTGCTGGGCTCAGTGGTGTATATTATGTAGTTATAAGGGGCAACGTGGTAATGTGCACTAATCCAGTGTTTCCCAACCCAGTCCTCGGGGATCCCCGGACAGTCTACGTTTTTGCTTCCTCTCAGCTCCCAGTGCACCTGTAAAAGGAATTCGGTGTTCCTGATTGGCTGGGAGCTGGGAGGGAACAAAAACATGGACTGTCAGGGGTTCCCCGAGGACTGGGTTGGGAAACACTGGTTTAGCGTACATCCAAGCATCCAAGTTTTTCTTTCTCCCTGGAGATGGAGCTTTTATGACCGAACAACCTCACACCGCTGCTGGGTGCTATATGACTGAGACCAGCAGGGCAATCACAGCATCTGAGTGCCCGGATAGGATCAGCCGTGCCTAAAGGTATCTATCATGTTGCATTGCCAAAGAAACTATTTTATGTGATGCTGACCGAGGTCAGTATTGATCAGGCAAAGTTGTAGACTTTGATTTTGATTCTCAAGCTAAAGGTACTTCTTATTGCACCCTTCTGTATAATGTATTTGTAAATGTTAGATTTTTTTGCTCAGGATCAGGTTTGAGTTTGATCGTACCAGTATATTGCCCAATACAGTGAAAATTTAATTCCAGTAAATAGGCATCTTCTCTTTTTTGCATTTCACTTTGTTGGACCGCTATGTGTACTCGTGTTTAGTCGGTAATGTTTATGGTGGATTAAAATAAATATTATCCCATAATGCCTGCCATGGCTTCTCTGCCTCAGTAAGATGATTGTTTGGTGTTTTGCTTGTGAATTTCCAGTGAACGCTTGGATGTGTTTCTGTTGTAATGACTGTGTGACTGTGAGTGAATTATGCAGTTTTGCAGTATATATTCATTATGAATGAAGGACTGAGTTTTGCAGTGAAAACAAAGAGTTTTGTCAAACATGTCATTGTTTCACAGCTTTTGTTGATTGTTAAGAGAATGTGATTACTGTTACCATCACTGTGGAAAAGCAACAGAGAAAAATTGTTATGCTGTGAAGTTAACCTTCATGTTTTGCTACATCTCAGTCTTGATTTCATCATTCCGTTTTAATCTGTTTTACAAAAACGCATGATAAGATTAGCGTTAGTCTGATCTTAGTCTGTTTAGTTTTATTCTCATCATTGCTATGTTTTGTTCAGTATCACAGTAACAAAAGTGCAGGTGTGTTCTGTTTTGTTTATTCTTTACGCACCAGTGCCAGTCGTTTGTTTTGATCTGTTGGTGCAGCCATTGACACAAACAAGCATCAAGTTGGGCTTTTGAAGCGATGACTGCCGTTTGTGCTCCAGTGTGGGGAGTCGTTTGCTGCCGTGGTGATAAATGAGAGAGATAGAGAGAAAGCAAAGCAAAGCACATTTCTGTGTAAGGAGGTAAAGACGTTCAGAGGCTGGGTCAGTTTGTCTGGCGGCCTAGTGGTAGAGATTCTGCTACAACTTCCCACACTTGTTAAACGAAAGGAAATGACGGGTGCAGCAGCTATATATCACAATGGGCACAATTAATTACAGGGGAGATCCTGGAAACGCATCCAGCCATCCTCCACAAATGTCGCAATGCTAACTGCAGCAACCGGTCCATGCATAAAACCACCCTGCGCATTTCCCAAAACAACAACAACAACAACAAAAATCACCCTCACAGATAAACTGATAAATCAGTACTGGGTACAATATTTGCTCGTCCTTCGGTGCACTTCCCGAAAATTATGCCGCCATAAAGTTCGCACGCGACAACGCACTCCGGGAAAGACTCATTATGTTAAAAGTGCAGAGCCAGATTTGCTGCGGGCGGTGACAGATCACTCCCCAGTCAACTTTATCTCTTTCAAGGAGAGCAGGAAAGGTACAAGACTAACATACTAAACATATTTACCTCAAACACAGGCTTCAGTAACATTCCCACACCTATATTTAACATGGTTTTCAATGCTGTAATCATTTCACAGTAAGTCTCTGTTCTATTTGTTCACCTTTAGACCCCATTAGATAACAAAGGTTTCACGCCTGACCAGTCCTGACCTTTCTGCTTACTTGTAATGGAAAGGGCTGGGAATCTGATCTCTAGGGACTGAAAGGCAGCATGAAGATGCTGGGATCTAGAATGGGAGCTATTATTAGCAATTATTGTGGCTAGGAAGCTATTGACAAGGAGCAGCAGAAGTACAGGTGTCTAGGCCATCAAAGCGAAATGAGAGGAGATCTTGCTGAAGATGTCAAGACCCCGTATGACAACTGACAGTGTCGCATCTCCATTAGCGGCTCCGTCATCCGTCACCTTGGAGTCACTCTGCCATCAACAGGTTACGAATGAAGGCCACAGCGCAAGATCTCCTCAAGTTAGCGGTCCCGGGCTGACACGAAGTCAGGTGCCTGTCGATCTTTATAAGCAGCTCTACAAGTCAGAAATCAACAGGGGGCAGTGTGGGGCTCAGCAGGTTAGGATGCTATAATCAGAAGGTTGTTGGTTCAAATCCCAGCACTGGTAGGGTGACTCCACCACTGGGCCCCTGAGCAAAGCTCTTAGTCTACAATTGCTCCAGAGATTGTCTGACCCTGATTTAAAAGAATACAGCTAAAATCATCTGTTATATGAATTACACATACTAACATGCAAGAAATCAATTACTAACATATTCAACAATGTGATTGGCTATTGTACCATTTACTGCCTGAGTTAAAAATATCTGCCTGAAGCTCAATTGGCTAAGACACTAATCTGGATCACTCAACAGAACAATATCAAAGCAATCATTTGCTACTTGGAATCTGAACCTTTTCCAGCAGATAATCAATCATTTGCATGGCAAATAAGACAGAAATTACTGTAGCAAACTGCTGAGAGAGGGACGCAACAAGGTTAGTCCCTCAAGCAGCGTGAAGCGTTTTTAGGGTACTTAAAAATGGCGGATTTATGAATAAGCTAAGCAAATTTAATTTTGCCACTTTGGATACGTCATGTGAAGGTTGTTTTTTTATGTGAATGCCGTTTCAACAGGTATAGCCAAATATATTATTTATCTTTGTTTATTTTATCAAATATCAAACAATCAGGGGAAAGTTGTGGATTTGTTTCGTATATAAAGGGAAGTCTAATTTAATTACTTTCTGATAGAAAGCAGTCAATTTCACAGTAAGGGAGAGAGCAGATTTAAAATTGGGGCCACGCTGGTTTGATATATGAGCCAATAACCTATAGTGTAATGAAGTCACCTCCAGTGCAAGACCTCTGTCAGGGAAGTAAGAATGAATTATAAGTCGTATAATAGTATTTAGGTTTGACATGGCAGTCACTGGATAAAGTGAATAAAGTGTGAGTTATACTGTCTGTGGACAGAATGCACAGAGGCAAATTTGTTCTGCAAGCTCTTTATTGTAAGACATAACTTTGAATTATATAAGAAGGCTATATATCAAGCTCAGGACCGGTAAATTTTGCAGTCAATCGTGGGTGACCATCGACACATGGACCAAAACGCCGTGTGTGGGACAGACCTGATACATTAATTAAGCCCCTGGCAGCTCGCCCCCCAGTATAAATGGAATAGCATGTAGCTTGACGTCGTTTGGTAATGGTGCTTGGAACGTAGTCAATTAACCCGGTTGATACCCAGCGAAAATCTGTCAAGGGGAGACTCTGAAGGAGGTCCTCTTCACCGCTTGATGACATGCTTCAGGTCTGTAGCGGCCAGCGAGGATTCCTCAATGGCGGCTCAACTGGACGACAGCCTGCCATCTACTACCTCTCTTAATCAATGAGAGGCGACGGGCTCACGCCCACGCTGCCAATCCACCCTCGAGTGACAGATACACGCCCCCACGGTGAGTCCAATAAAAAAAATGGGGAGATGCTGGAACAAACATGAGGTGTGAATCTTCACCAGTGAAGAAGGGACAAGTGAGCCAGACAATCTGTGTCTGGACAAAGCAGAGGTGGAGATTTCAGGTCCAGAGAGTACAAATCCAGACCAAGATTTTATTTCAACCAACCAGTTGAGTACTTGGTGACTGTGACTATTTATACTCAACAGGTTGGTTGAAACAGGGCTCTTTGTGGTCCAGTCAACTTTACCCACACCAGACTCACCCAACCATGCATTTATGGACCTTGCTTTGTGCACTGGGTACAGTCATGCTGGTACAGAAAGGGCCTCTTCCCCAAACTGTTACCGCAAAAGTTGGAAGCATAGAATTGTCCAAAATGTCTTGGTATGCTGAAGCATTGAGTTCCATTCACTGGAACTATGGGACCCAGTTCAACCCCTAAAAAACACCCCCATATCATTATCCCTCCTCCACCAAACTTTACAGTTAGCACAATGCAGTCAGGCAGGTAACGTTCTCCTGGCATCTGCCAAACCCAGACTCGACCATCAGACTGCCTGACAGAGAAGCGTGATTCGTCACTGCATGGAACACGTTTCTACTGCTCTGGAGTCCAGTGGCAGTGTGCTTTACACCACTCCATCCGACGCTTGGCATTGCGCTTGGTGATGTGAGGTTTGCATGCAGCTGCTTGGCCATGGAAGCCCATTCCATGAAGCTCTCAGTGCCATTTTTGCACTGGAGTTATTGCCAGAGGAAATTTGAAGCTCAGTTATTAAGTCAATAGAGCGTTGGCGACTTCTATGCGCTATGCGCCTCTGTGCTTGGTGACCCCGCTGTGTTACTATGAGTCAGGGGTGTCAAACTCCGGTCCTGGGGGGCCAGAGCCCTGTGTAGCTTAGTTCATTCCCAGTTTCACCACAAATTAATCAGGTCAAGGGATGTGTGGTAATTAGCACAAGGAGTTGAATCAGGTGTGTTAAATGAAGGGAAACCCAAAAATGTGCAGGGCTCCGGCCCACCGGGACTGAAGTTTGCACTCCTGCTATAAGTGGTCTGCCACTTTGTGATAATACTTACATTTGACCATGGAATGTCTAGCAGGGAATATATTTCAAAAACTGACTCACTACAAAGGTGGCACCATATGACAGTATCACATTTGAATTCACTGAGCTCTCCAGAACAACCCATTTCTTTCATAAAAGTGTGTAGACCAGACTAAATGGCTAGGTGCTTGATTCTATACACTTCTGGCAATGGGTCTGGGTGACACACAAATTCAGTGATTAAGTGGCTTGTACTTTTGTCCATATAGTGTAAATACATCTGAGATCATAGAGCCCCTATAGAATTGTTGGGGTGTTAAGGGCCTTATTCAAGGGCCCAACAGGAAAGTAGTTATTCAAAAGCACTTGTGTCAGAAGTGGGATTCGAACCCACGCCTCCATTTGGAGACCAGAACACTCGCTTCACAAGTGACGGTGATTATCCTTGAGTCTGGCGCCTTTGACCACTCGGCCATCCTGACACTATGGGTTGTCTGATATTAGTCTCCTGAAAATGGTTGGTAGTGAAAATGGGTGTCAGACTGGATGTTTCTTCATTTTGGATTGCAGAGTGTGCGAACGCTGAGCCTTCTGGTGGAGAACGGCGGCCGGGTGAGCCAGGGGGAGCAGCTGGACAGACAGCACAAAGGTGGAGTTTGAAACCAACCCTCCAGCGTGCAGCAGAGATGTCTGTGGGGTTCCAGATGGTGTTGGGATGGTGACAGGATGGTGTGGTTAAGGATGACCCAAGTTAAAGGGGTCCGATTTTGAGCACAGAGTCAGCTGAACATCACGAGTTTGTTCTGGATAAAAATATCCACTAGCCACCGGTGACATCAGGAAGCAATGACAATCAGAGACGCTACCTTGACTTTCCTATTTACAATAATTATATCTTAGAGTCAAGTGACATTTTTTTCTGTACATGCATAATGAACTGAACAGTTTTTTGTTCAACAAACATGTGAACACAGAGCAATTATGTCTTTATATAACTGTTTTTTCCTTCCTTCATCCATTAGATTTTTCTGTGGTTTCATTGCAGGCCTGGTGGGGGATGTTCTACTGAATGATGTTCCTCTGAAGGATTTCAACATTTATATCCTAGACATGAAGTCAACGTTCATAGACAGGTGTGGGAATGCTGATGTACCTGTACTGGCTATTTCCTTATTTTGCTCAAACCCAGGCTCTGTCAGAACATTCAGTCGGACTTCATGGTGCGGAAATGTTGCCTCTGACATATTTTCCACGTACCAGGAACCGCCGTGTCAGCGTTTGAATTTAATCAGCTAAAAAATTGAACTTAATTCTGACCTTACCTGTGAAGGGCAACATTTTCACTGCAGTAATTAGTGTTGCTGAATGGGAGGATTCTGTTTTATTCCATTTCTGCTGTTAGGGAAAAACGAGTCTAATGTTTAAAAGAGGAATATAAAACGCACAGTTCTGAGAGTACTGCAAGCTACAGTATTCTTTTTTGACAGATCTCAGAAAGTTTTTCTTTGCACACGAATTCAAGTGCACCATGACATCACTGCTGATATTTAACAACAGAAGGACCCAGATAGGGTTACCATATTAAAGCGAGACGAAAATTCATTGATCAGAATATTAATGAGTTTTCACTGACCAATCAGGTAGCGCTTCTCTTATGAATATTAATGAATTTTCTCTAATCACCCCCTAAAATGAAAATCTACGGCCGGGGAAGCCTGACGTATGGTAACTTTACAGTTACAGTTAACTGTCATTTTACAATGTACATACAATTGATACAATATATGTGTATACAAGTCTATTTCAACAAAAGTTACAAAACGCTAAGCTAAAGTTTGTTAAACTTCAAGCAAACAATGCGATTCACTGTTCACACGAAAACAAAAAGAAAGTGTCCAAGTGCCAGTGGTTTTAGGAAATTGACGTCACTCATGGGCAGCGTGACACGTAGGGATATGCATATTGTTTAATTCTTCTAATAAAAAATTTGCAAGTCAGGAGCCTTGCAAATTCTGTGAGGTGATACTGAGTGGCTTTATCTGTCAAGTTGATTTTTGAGTTGTGTAATCTGGTGGTTCTCAACCTTTTTGCACCGCGACCAAATCTTTACCATGTCAGCTCAGTCGCAACCCTATAAGAAGTATAGGTGTAAATTAACGCTATGATCAAACACGCAGCGCGATCAGTAATTTACGCCAATCAATGCCTATCGCACGAATCTGATTGGATGTGCCATTGAATTTTAAATTAAGCATCTGCGGTTTGGCTTCTCGGATTGGTTAAATGTTCAGTAGTTTTGCGCTAAGCATTTGCAGACCCAAGACCCGTTTATATAGGTTAATTCTAGGGTTGGGGCTGGGAAATCTGATCGTGGATCAGCATAGGAGCTTGCTCGTTTTAAAACGCTTACTTTTCCAACTCTGCCTCGCGACCCTTTCAGAACTTGCCGCAACCCAAATTTGGGTCGCGACCCATGGATTGATAATCGCTGGTGTAATCAACACTAACCCAAATCCAGCCTTTCTGACCTAACTGTGATCTCTAGCCATTCGTGTGTTAATTATCTGTAATTAATCTCCATTAGGCAGTTCTAAGGGCACTGATTGCTGTTAGGATACTGACCTATGGCAAACCCTGACTCTCTGTATTGCAGCTTACGATGGGCACCCTGGAAGGTGCCCCCCTACACACCCACCTTCCCGGGATTTTTCCAAGGGAGGTTATTCGTCGACGGCTACCCAAGCGACACCTTTGTTAAGCTGCCAGTGAGTGCCTCTCATATCTGCTTTGCGCTAATGATACTCCTCCTTTGGGGTGAAAGAAAAGTGACATCACAGTCACACCCACTGTTTCCAGCAAGGCTTGGTTTACTGCTTAGCTAGGGGGCTCAAACTGATGTTTCATTAACATGTACAGATATTAATTTTCAAAAATCATTTTAAATATTGTTTAATTGGTGTTGATATTGTGCCGCAATCTATATGGGACAGTGTGGGGTTGAGTGGGTTAAGCCTTTGTGTCTGGGATCATAAAGTCCCTGGTTCAAGCCTGGCTTTAGCCCATCTGCCGGTCTTCGACCAAGACCCTTAGCTCCCTGGGTACTGTCACAGGTGGCTGCCCTTCACAGCCAGTTTGCTCTCACCTACAAAGAGCAAGCTGGAGGCAGTGTCAAGAGAATATCCCTGCAGGGATAAATGAAGTGTCATTCATTATTTCACACCAAGGATCTCTGTGCAAAAACTGATTTAAAATACCATCAATAATGTGCGTATTTATAGAAATTCAGTAAATTGCTTCTCTTGGTCAGGCTAAGGAACACCCTAGGCAGGATGCCGGTCCATCACAGGGCATATGCAGCCATAGACTGGGGATAGTTATAAACACCAATTAGCCTGAAACAGCCAGTTAGCCCTGACAGGGAAGCAAATATCTTGAGGCAGCCCCTGTGAGCATGTAAATGCCTTAATATTAATCCCATGTCGCTTAAGCTGTATCATGAATCTGCGAGCTTTGGATGCTGTGTAGAGCAGACAAACATACGATGTTGGTGCCCACAGGGCTGGGGCAAAGGCGTGGTGTTTGTGAACGGGCAGAACCTCGGACGCCACTGGTCTGTAGGACCCCAGCAAAGTCTCTACCTTCCGGGACCTTGGCTCAACAGCGGAGCAAACGAGGTAAAGAAAAAGGGAGTATGGCTGTAAAACCCAGTGTACTCTTCAGTGTAATGCAAGTGAACATGTGACCAGGGAGTATGGCTGTAAAACCCAGTGTACTCTTCAATGTAATGCAAGTGAACATGTGACCAGGGAGTATGGCTGTAAAACCCAGTGTACTCTTCAGTGTAATGCAAGTGAACATGTGACCAGGTGCTGTGCGTCGTCACCTGTTACCAGGACGCAAGGTGATAAGCAAAGTTTAACCCTATCAATACATGAGGTAAACATTCTCGTAACAGAGTAAGAAATAAATTTGAAAGCTTTGCATGCCTCGTAAAATCTGACTGCCGACATCAAATCCCAGCCAATCAGTGTTGTTTTCACCCAGTGGCTTTGGTGAGCGACCTTTCCCGGACCGAGGGATAAACCTCCCCTTGTCTTTGTGCTTGACTGCAGGTTATCGTGTTTGAAGAGGAGGAGGCTGACCTTAAAGTCCACTTTGAGAGTTCTGCAGATCTGGGCATGGCTGCTGACATTCAGGCAATCTGAGACGCGTCAGTGACCTTGTTCTGGAGGGCATTTTCCTTCGCTTATGGCAGCTTTTAGTCGATTTTATTCTGAAAATTTTAGAACTGATTTAAAATACTGATTTAAAATGAAAACAGCATGAGCTATAATAAGATACTGATGGAATTATGTATTTTTTTCTTTTTGGATATTTACTTATTGATATTGCTAACTAAGCAGTGTATTGCATTGCTGTTACAGACACTCGATACAATGTGGCATTAATGAACGAGGATTTGTGGGGAATCAGGCATCACATGAAGCACCTTTCAATTTGACCTTACTTTACTCTATTTGTGGGTTATATGGAATTGCTATTTAAACAGAACCAGGATTTTACAACAGTCTGTACTGGATAAACGGCTGTAATTCAGATAGATGGATGGAGTGACTGGTGAGCTTTTTCATACACATTTATACTGGTTGTAAAAGGAAAAAAAATAAACGTACCTCTCAGGTGTGATGAACAAAAGACAGCTTTGAGTGTGGCACAGTACAGATATTAACACACAAGTCTGCAGACATTTATTCACTGGGGCAAAATGTGCATTAACTTATCCAGGCACAAAACTAACCAATTTCTGCTGCAGTAACTACGCTGCGAGATTATTAGGTTAGAACCAATAACTTACAGGATTCCATAACAGGAAAAAACACTGCGAACAAAATAAACCTTATAAAGTGCTTTTTGAATGCTTGTTTTGTAGAACTACAAAGCTTTTTTTTAACAAGAGCATTTTAAATTGCTTAAATCTTGGTGAGGTGAGCTTCTGGAAGAGGAGTTATCTGCACTCACTTCTGACAGCTTTCATGAACACACGAACCATGTGACACGCTAACTCGTGCCAAACGCAAACATGACAATGCTGTTCAACCAGCCTTTAAAAAAACACATACACGTCAAATTTAAGAAAAAAAAAGTTCTTTTGTATATTTGCAGGATGAAAAAATTCAGAATGCCAGCTAGTTGCAGGTTGAGTGAGGTCATTAAGTGGTCTTCTTATCCAATGGTGGCAATAACTTCTGACACGTCACCATGTTCTAGTAAGGAGGCAAATCTACAACGACCCGTCGGATCTGGCCTCTGATTGGCTTTCAGCTCCATGCCATCCTCTCAGCTGTGGTCACTCGCGCTGGTCATTGCATCAAGGTCCTGCTGTGTGGTTTTCTGCTAGCTTGACACTGAACTGAATAAATATTGCTGCTCTTTCTACCGATGTGTGCTTCAGCGGGATCATCGCTGGCCCGTCCACATGCCGCCTGATTAATGCTGTGTTTAGTGGGGGTCACAGGGGCCTGTCCCAGGAGCCCCCGCCACGGAACATGGAAAGCGTGCCAGTCCGGTCCAGGTCACTCCTCTCAGGTTCTTCAAGGTAACAGCCCAACGCGAGTGCCTGAAAACTGAGGAGGGGAGGCCAACATCTGGGTTATTTAGCAATATTACATGACTGGAAGATTTATATAGCAGCTTACCAACAATACAGAATTTTTCCATGTTAGCCAACAAAGTAAAATGTTAATTGTATGATAAATACCAAAATGAAAATGTAGCGCTTACAACTGCAAGCGATAAATGGTAGCTTTAAAAATATAGTAGTTAATGCAGCCAAACATGAACCTCACAAAGAAAATGTCATGCACTCTTCCAGCCTTGTTGATTTGGTAATGCCTTTTTCTGTTTACCGTTATGAAGACAAACATTTGAAAAACTTCCAATTTCATAAACCAGTGTTTCCCTATCTGGTCCTGGGAGGTAGCAAAAACATGGACTGTCTGTGGGTCCCCGAGGACCGGACTGGGAAACACTGTAACAGACCATCAAAGAGGGCAGGCAGCTCTGGCCTGTGCAGATCTATATGCTTGTCCACAGGACCATGCACTCAGGCAGGGTCAGAGTTAAGGGTGTGACCAGCTCTGCTACCTCCAAGTAAGATACTCAGCTCCCTGTACAAATGATACAGGCCAATGCATCAGATGAGAAGTTAAATGCAGTTTTTACCAGTATTGGAAGTGGCCTTAGATTTCCACGTTGGGGTCTGTGAAGCCCTTCTTGCCCTCGTTAACCAGGACAGGCTTTTCCGTCCTGGTGTGCCACACGAGAACCTGGGGACATTGGAGAAAGCGTGAATGTCAAGGGCAGCATCAGGGAGGCGGGATACCCGCTGGGTGAATGTGTTCGACTGGCTCGCCTGATTAGGAATTACAGGACATACCTCATACTAAGAAATCAACATAACGTCAAGCCACAACAAAAAAGACAGACCTGAAAGGGCATCTGTTAAGAACCCAGCTGTGTGAAGCCACCGATTAAAACCTTGATTCTAATTACTTTCTAACACCAGGACTTGTCTTGGTAAAGACAGCTTCTGAGGTTTCCCGCACTCAGCAAAGAATGCTGTTTGTCCCGTGTTTCTCACAGAACGGGAAAATGACAGTAAGGCACTTTCCACCCCTGTAGGATGAGTAGGAGAGTTTCATGCTTTCTCCTGGGAACGGCGCTATAGCAGCAGGAGAGGAACAAATCAAGCTGCCCTACAGCCCATCTCTGGACAATAGATCTGGAAGCGAAGCTTTTTATTACAGAAATGAGGCTTGAGCTGCACTTGGGTCCCACTGTGATCTGCTATATAGATAAAGAGCCCCATTGCGTTGATTTCCATGTCATTGTTCATGCTTGCTATTAACCCCTATGAACTCTCCGTGACGCTCCCTGTTGTGCCCCAAACCGCGTGTGACCTCACCTTAGTGCAGTTGGCGGCCTTGGGCTCCAGGTCGCTGAGCGTGACCAGCTCACGCAGCAGGCTGCTCTCCTGGTAGCCACCCTTGACGCCACGCAGTTTGAAGTAGGCCTGAGGCCTCAGTAGGATGAGGCGCAGGTTGACGGCGAAGCCCGCCATGTCGATGGCGAAGGGCCGGTGCGGGTCGAAAACCGTCTTCCAGCCGTACACCTTGCCGGCGGCATTGACGCGTGGCGACTCGAAGCGCAGGCCACCCACGAAAGCCACGGGCCACACAGACACCGTGCGTGTCGACCGCATCTGTTCAATGGGAGAGTGGATGGAGAGTGCAGGGCATGGAGTAGAGCCGTACCCACTGCCTTCGGAGTCTGAAAACCCCCGAGACACTGCTTGCTATTTTTTTTATACATTTGCCTTACTGTCTTCCTGCTACGTCATTGTACTGTGCTTTTTGGATGAGATGGTCTGCCAAATAAATACAAGAATGTAGACGTTTATTAGTCTGCGCGAAATGCAGCGGTCATCACTGTGAGGCAGGATCAGCACCGTGGACAGCGGTCTCTCCACACCTATGTTCTGCGAGGAAGGTTTGTGGGAGTTGTACTTACACAGAAGTGTTCTGAAGGTAGAACGAAAAACTATTGGTTCAGAGAGATAACCAATCAGATTGTAGAGGAGCTGGATCCAAACAACTACAGGAAGTGGAACCAACCAATCGGATGTCTTGGTCCTGCCTCCTCTAGTTGCTAGGTCATCTAGAAGCCTCTTTTTTTCCAAGGCTATCATGTACTGACAGATGAGTGGTCTAAAAAGGCCAGGCAGTGGCCTGAGCCCCGACCTCACCAAAGACAGCTGTAGGATTTCAGAAAGCAATATGCCACTGCTCTGCTATCACTCTTCTTCAGTGCGCGTATGCGTGCTGTACTGTCACTGCTCATCGGCAAGCTGTGATCATCAGCTAGTGTATGCCAATTTCTTGTATATTTTAAAGACTTTTTGAGCCGAGATCAGCCTTAGAACTACATCCTTTGAGCGCATACTAACAGGCACCCCCTGCTCTACTCTACTGGTATGTCTTACCTCTTCAAACAGCTCCAGGCTATAGGTGTTGTCATCATCTGCGAAGTAGACGACGCCTCGCTGGGTGGAGTTGGAACCCAGGGTCTCGCGGAGCCAGCGCAGGGCCAAGTTCCTCTGCACGGTGCCCCGCGGAATGCGAGGGTCGCGGGCGTCGGTGCGGCTCTTGTAACCCCGCGGCGTCTCCACGCTGAGGTGTGTGTAGTTGAGGCCCGTGTTGCGGAGCAGGCGGCCCACGAGGGCCGTGGGCCGGGCTGCATCCTCCACTAGGATCCAGTGCAGGTTGGGCACATGCAGGAGTGTGTTTGCCAGCCGCGTTAGCTCCGCCCTCTGCACAGGCCGGCCGTAGGTGGGCGTAACTACGTGGATGGTAGGGAGGGTGTCAGACCAGGGTGGGGGCCGTGTGTACACATACTCAGTGCGAACCACCTCCACAATGTCCCGTTCCGGGGAGCAACGCTCCTTGGAGGTCACTGGGGCTGGAGCCATCTCATGCTGGACCTCGCTCCTGTCATCTGGGGTGGGAAAAGGCACATAATGACAGGGGTTAGGAAGCCCCGGATCTGGCGTACATGCCTGGCACACGGCGCAGTCTGCGGCGCTGGTACCTGCTGGCCGCTGCTGTCGGACCACAGGCCTTTCTGGTAGGACAAAGAGTTCTTTGATTAGCTGTTGACAGGCTGCAAGGAGCGAAAGCAGGTACGGTGAGTCTGAGCGCCCCCTTCTGTTCCCTGGTTAAAAAGCGGCAGGTTTCCAGGGCAGGGTTCAGAAGATGGGCTACATGTGGACTTCTGTGTTAACTAAATCTGCATACCGTCAGATGGAGCTGTGCAAGCACACAACACAACATACAGTGCTGGCTCTGTCAAGATCAAGCAGCAGTCTCCGATCATAACCCTAAACCTACCAGAAAAGTCAAACATATCCCTAACCAGGCCTATCCAGCCATGACCCCGAAGAAGAAATGGCACAACAGAAAACTGCTAGATTAATAATTAATGGTATTCATTATAATTTAAATCCCAGAACTCATAGTACAGTTCATCACCAATATCAACAATATCCAGCACAGCTGTACATTAGAAACAGGCCAAGTATTCAGGTGTGGCAGGATCCCGGACAGGAAGGCAGAGGCTTTGGGGAGTTTGGAGCTATGGACAGCTGGCACCAGCACCACATGGCGGCCACAGCATGGTGCCACCATTCTGGACACATGTCCAACTGCAATGATGACCTCATTACTACACTCCCACTAACAGCAGCAGCCTTTACTTCTGTGCCATGGAATGTTAGCAATCTGCAAGTCTTCATTTCTGTAGTACATTGATTTATTTAGCTTGGGGTTAGAGGAGAATTAGCTGGTGCTAAAGGCATCTGATCAGATGATCAACTAATCTAGGCATTTTTTTACTCATTTTATACGTCCAATTCTGTGCAGGGTCTGAAAACTGTGTGTCTAAAACAATCATACCATTATAACTGATGATGTAAGTGCAAAGTGCTAGTCATCCTTGTGTGTATATTTTGGTTTTCATCCATTACCCTTTGGAATTGCAAGCATGGGGGCGACGGCACTCCGGTGCCAGACGGTGATGAGCAGCGTCCAGGGCAGCACAATCAGCACTACAGCGAGAACGTCTCTTCTCTTGGGCATCTCCAGCACTGTGCTCATGCCACGTCATCACCTGTGAACAGGGGGGTGGGCTCAGTCTGTCACAGGGCAAACACACGCTAGGGGTGTAACGATTCTCCAAATCTACAGTTTGGTTCAGACCCCAAGTTTTGAGCCACTGTTCGACTTGATACTTTGTTTTCTTTTTTTCTTTGGGGGGGGGGGGGCAAGAAAAAAAACAGGGAAATTTTCACATAAAATAATAATCACATACCACAACTTCACATAAAATAACCATATAAACAAAAAGAAATTAAAAAACAAAACATAAATCAAAATGTTCCCACACCACTGACTTGAATGTGTCATGATCTTCTGCAGTCTCAAGGTTATTATCCACTGGAGCTAATTAAACTAGCCTAACTCTTACTCGACCATGATTGGACCAAAACAGTCATGTGACACATGCAGTTTTGAAAACAATAAAATAGGTGTAAGGTGTGAAATTTACAAAGCATACAGCTTACCCTAACTTTAAACAGAATAATAACTTTGTAGGTACTATATTACTTTGTGATATCACTGGTTATATTATGACAATGTGACACAGAAATAGCAGCTTGTGTGGCTGCCTGTATTCAAACTGATAATAGCAATGATTAGGGATGGATAATATGGACCAAAAATCATATCTCGATATTTTTTAGCTGAACAGCGATATAAACTTTCCCCATAAACTAATAACAAATAGTGTCAAGTCTGAGCCAAATGTCCATGTTGTGCATGAAAAAATGGCTCAAAAATGAATTACCCACTTATATTTTACCAACCAGCTCCTCTTCTAGCTTGCCTTGTGTCTGTCTCCATGTTGTTGCTGAATGCTGGACTTGTGAGGGGGAGGGGCAGGTCGTGTGCAGAGGGGGAGCATGGGGAATGGTGAAGTTACATGAGAGAAAGACATGGAGAGGAAAAATAAGCAAACTGGCAAATCTATGAATATAATTTTAAGGCAACATAAACTATATAGATATAAATGATATTGTCTCATCCTATATGTCGTATGAAAATATATTAATATATCTAAAAAAAACTCGATACATCGCCCAGCCCTAGTAATGGAAAACAGGAAAGTGCCTAGTCTTCACTCCCTATTGAGACCAAAAGGCAAGGCTCTATCCTATGCAAATTACCTAACAAAGACTAAGCGGTCAGGCTGCCACAAGGTAGGATGATCAAGAAGCCAAGTCACTCATCACCAATGTTTGGTTCCTGACATTTTATTTTGTAGCTCCTGCCTGGACGTGCTCAAACATGGTTTACTGTCCAAAACGCTGTAAAAAGGCTGGTATTACACACAAGTTTGGAGAAGAATGTTGAGAAGGCTGTGCATAACATCATCCACTGCACCAGAGAACATCATCTGGAAATAAACTCGTTCCTCTCAAAGAGAGCGCCTCTGGTCTGGTTCATTGCTTAAGGCTAAAACAACTGAATCAAACACTTACATGTGCTATAGTGTTAATTGTGAAATAAAAAATGTTTTGTAACCTTCCTTCCTCTCAAAGTAATATAATGTAGGAGTAATGTAAGGAGAGCTCAACAGGCTGCACTTGCAGCAGTGGGTTGGGGATGTGAATATTATGGTGCTATCTTCCAGAACTGTGACACAAGATCGCGAACATTTCTATCGTGATTTCTGTCCGTTTCAGATCTGTTATACCATTAAAATACACATAGACCTGTACACTACAGAGTCTGCAGAGACTAATTGGCCTAATCATGCATTCCATTTGAACTCGTAACTTGAAAATTCCGAGTTCCTAGTTGGAAATTTCAACTGAAATGCCCCCTGATTCCTACTCGGAAAGTCAGAGGAACTACATAACCCTGACTTCAGAATTCAAGATGGCTGCTTCCTTTATCAACAGAAGTTAGTTTTGTGTGTAGTTTTATGTAATTTTGTCCGATATCACACAATCCAAATTTAAACAAACAAGCAAACAAACAAATAAGACAAAACTCAAGTAATACAAATAAAAACCTCCAAAATGAAAAGCTTACCGATATGTGTCACACTCACAGCATCTGAAAAATTGGTACTTTGCACAATCCGGCTGTTACTTATGAAATAAGATGCATTTAATCTTGTTTTAACGGCTGGTGTATATTTTACAAATAAACTTCAGCATAGAGAAATTCAACCCATTTGAGCATCAAATTACTGCCAGGTCAACATTTCTGTAAATTGCCTGGGAGGGAAGAGCTCAGCGGTTTTACATACTTATCTTCAGTTCCTCCTTTAAATGCTGCTTCTTCACTCTTCGCACATCAAGGTGGAGGTTTCACAGCCAGCGCTCACGCCGCTTCTCTCCCATCTCCTGCTGGCATAGAATATGATTATAATCAAATAAATGGGGGGTGACCTGTCACACGTCCATTACTCTCATTTCTCCAACAGGACTTTAAAAAAAAGCACCCTGCAGATCAGCAGTCTCCCACTGCTGAGTAAGAGCCCTTCAGATGTAATGAACCCTTAAGACTTTGAGACTGAAGAGCCCCACACTAAAAAATCTCACCAGCCCTGATTTTCGCCTGTCGCTGTATCAGCGGCATGAATGCCCAGGGCTGGAACTGCACTCCCCTCCAGAGCCAAGACCAGCATCTTCATTTTGTCTGTTAACTTTATCACAGTGGAAAAGGCTTCACACTGCTGCACTTTTTTGTTTTTCAGCAGATGATTCATAGTCAGGCTGCTCTTTTGTTGCGGAGTGGCCAAAGAAAGTGGTGCGAATTACCACAAACGACAGGCACATACACATTCCACCTAATTCTGGTATTTAAACAAAAAAAATGCAGCCAATTTTACAGCAATGTAATTGTGTTCTTAGTATAAAATAAACTTATGAATGGGACGATAGACATTTTTTTCAGTTCCGATATACAACTGCCGATACTAATGGGTTCCAACACTAGAGTTCTTTTTACTTTAACATTGTCATTAGAGGTGCACCGATCCCACTTTTTCTGTGCTCATATGATCCCGATACCTGAACAAAGGGTATCAGCCGGTATGAATACCGACCTGATACCAGAGCTCTTTTTTTTTAAAACCAGTAAATACTGTACAAATGAAAAGCAATATACAAAACGCTCTGCTAATTAGGCTACTAGAAACACATAATACATAAATAAATACATAAAATACTGTTCCACCTCATTTGTACATCTTGTTTTATGTGTTTTTAAGGCATTTACAGTTCAATTTGAATATCTTCCAAACAAGGATAAACAAGTGGCGAATGCTTAAAATACCCCACAATTTTTCTTCCACTAGCAACAGCATCATTTACACTTCGTTGCAATAGCAACCTTCTTGTATCACAAGCTGTAGCGAGGGCGCAAAACAGCCCAAGCTAGCGACTCCCAAATCATCAAGTGCTTTTTTTATATTACTCGCATGGTATCACAGTTATGTGCAGATTGTTAAGTGGGATATTCCACTAAACACCACTTCCATCTCTCAAAACTTTGTTTTTGCAGATTGCAAATAGCTGTGCTAATAGGTGCTGGTAAAAGTGTAAAATACTTCCAGATCATCACCTTCCTATCTGATGCAAAGAGAATGCACATGACATCACAGCGGGCAGAAATCACTGTACTCATATTCACTGAGTGGCAGCATTATCAGCTTGAATGCTGCAAAAAACACATCTAAAATGGGAAAGAGCTGTCATGCTATAGATTGTACAAATCAATTTAACAAGAAATAGGAGCTTTTTAGAGACTGCCAAAAACTAAATAAGTATTGGACGTGAATCGGTCACATATGGCCGATACCTGATCCATCCAATAGGTATGAATCGGTGCCAATACCGATCCTGAATATATAAATTTTAGGGTTAAAGACAATTTCCAAAAGGTTAATGATCTCCTCCCTGGCTGCTGCAGCTACTTTAGGGAAGTGGGCTTAACAGCCATTATGCAAGGATTATAGCGAGGCTTCATATGCACAAGGTCCTCTGTTTAGGATGTGACCCCTGAACTAGGAGAGCTGCCTCATCCATTTTCCTAACATATTTTACTGAATAAAACAGTTTCCGGAAGCTGCTCCTGAATTCTGTTATACACTAGGACAGAATCTGCAATCCTACACTTGAGGACATGAATGAGATCCTATGTCTATATCCCTAGCAGAACAGTTTACACTGATTAAAAATAAAAGATGACCTAGGATACCCTGAGCTGTATGCCACCTAGGACAAAGGTCCTTAATGTTCATTAATCAATGATTAAAGAAAATAAGAAAAACCTAGGGTCCTGTGACATCACAGCTAAGCCTATGATAATCTATACAAAGCATAACACTACAATCAATTTCTCCCTGCAGCAGAGTCATTCCAAAGTGATACTACAGTACTTCCAAGCTCAACTTCCTGCTGTGTCATTTCATCTAATCTTTTCTTCCTGTAAGCTAAAATTGATGACTGGATGGCACAGGGAGACCAAAGTGTCAGCGATAGGAAGCCTTTGGTTCTGCAGTCATGCTAGTGAATTCAGAACCAGCTGAGCACAATAAGGAGGTACAGTGAATAAACCCGAATATGTCAAGCATACAGACCCAATCAGAGAGGGGGGTATGTTGGCCCTAGACTGTTGTTTCTCAAACTGGTCCTCAGGGACCCTCAGACAGTCCACGTATTTGCTCCCTGCCAGTAAGGAGAAAAAATGGCTACTGTCCTGGCAGGGAGCAAAAACGTGGACTGTCTGGAGGTCCCTGAGGACTGGTTAGAGAAAAACAGCCCTAGACCAAACCATTAAATACTCCAGGGGACTATGCAACCCTAATCAGCATTTTACAGATAGAATTAGAGACAGAAATGGCTCCAATTAAGCTGTCCAGCCACAAATTCATTTTAATGAACCTATGAAGGTTACTGGGTCGACAAAACCTCTTTTAATCAGATGCCATTAGCAGAAAACGGAGTAACAAAAACTGATAAATTATGCATTCTGTTCACCTTTTTATGGGAACATCTCTGACTGCAGAATACAAAAAGAACTTTTCCTCACCTGAAGCTGCATATCGTCTCACTTCCTAGTTAGCAAAATGATTACTCGTAATTCAGGTCACCAGTCAAAAAAGCCAAGGATATAGGGTTGAACAGATCATAAATCACAACATGAAGAAGTGCGGAACATGAACAATATAAGAAGCAGTGTTTCAGTAAAAAAAAAACAAAAAAACATGACATATCAACCATCAAACAATTCCTACTTAAAAATACATTTTAATCTTCAAAATGTACATACAGAGCTATATAACTTCAAATATAAAAAAATGCATGTTTTATGATCTGCTTTTTCTTCCAAACCGATCTGTTCTGCAAGGTCTGAGATTTCATTTTGTTTCATTCATTCATGGGTAAAATATACAGTATAATATCAGTATCAAAACAAGTATGGGCTCTGTAGCAGCTCCATGGAAAATGATTAAGTAGACTGCAGATTAAATGTGTGTTCATTAATTTGGATCTGGTCCCAAGGACTGAGCTGTCCTGAGGGTAATTTCACTGTAGCTGTATTTTCTGGAAAATGTTGTGTTTGTAATCATACCAAACACTACAGAAAATGATAAGATTGTAACATGTTCCCACACTTCTTTAAGTCTGCCTTAGGTATTTTACTGTTTTTTTAACATTTCTTATCAATTTTTTTGCAAAATAGGAAAAACGCAGAAAACACAACAATAACAGTATACAAAATACAGGTAAACTAAACCTGACATTTTAGTGGTTAAGGACACTGAAGATCCAAATGCACAATTGGGTTTAAATTAAGATACTTCGAATAAGTGTAATCAAAGCAATTAAAACCCAAAATTGGTTTATTAGCTAAATAATGGACCCTTGATTGTTCCTCGGCCACAAGGGATTAAACAGCACACATTACAAAAAAGATAACGGATTTTATTATGCCTATGAAAAGATGTCTGTTCTCTCTTGTTGTACTCTCAGCCAGTGATGCTATACTAGAGCTGCTATTCTACAAATAACTGATATATTCAAATGACAGATACTTACAGGGCACTTTTTGTTATTCAAACATAGATTATATATATCCAACGCAAAGAAACGCTCTTTTCAACCATTCACCCCATTTTCTCCAGGGAAACATTCAAACCGAAAGCAGGGTGCCTTATTAACGGTGTGAAGTTGCAACTCAGATGTATTATTGACGCAAAAGTCACCACAATAAGTGCAAGCATTCAATGAGCTCTTGCTTGTGCAAATGGAAAACGAGGCATCATTTCATTCCATCCATTAGCGACTGAGTGGCAGGACGGCGTGGGCCACATCAATGCACCATTACAGCTTACATTTAAAACCGTCTTTTAGAAAATTGTTGTTACTGCGCGTCGTTTATTGGCTTGTTAAATGCTGAAAAGCTACAAACTGCACCGACAGATACTCATTACGCAGTTTTATAACAGCCGCCATCCCCTCATTTGAAGTCTAACCATGTAAGTGATAAATACGCAGAGAATGATAAAAATTATTACAGACATTTCCGAGCGAGGGGACGGCTCCCGAATAAAACAAATCAATGCGACCACGAAGCCGCTTTTCAGGCCATGTTCGCCTGCCCAGGCAGCAAAGCGAAGTCACGGACGGGCTCGTCCTTAGTTACAGTCAATGTCAGAATGTTACTTATTAATTTTACCGTCATTTTACGATGCCTTCTGTGCTGTCTTTCCGTCCTTACTGCTGTTATTATTACTGCGATGTCTCTCTCCCTGCCATTCTTTTCCTCGCGCGCAAAGGTCAGGCACAGCGGGTCGCGCGCTCCAATCGTAGAAAAACGCGGACCGTTAACATTTGAAAACGACGCGTTGCATTTACACTACAGATATGCGGCCAGAACCCGCGATTTAGTGTCCAAGCAATGTTAGCTGCTGGATCCTGGTTGTTTTAAAGAGTGTTATGATAGTACAGTTTTGTTTAATCTTACGTAATTGTTTTTACAACGTGCAAATAAGCATCTCTTAAGCTTTGTTATTCAGAAACATCGACAGGCGCATGCTGTTTTAATAATAAATAATTTCAAAACAAATCCTTTACTGTATAAAATTATCCCTGTTGTACCTAAGTTTCACCCAAGCGTGAACCCCAAACGGAACCGTGACTTTTGTCTACCGTTACACCCCTACTAAACACAGACTGGAAATATACTTAGGCTAAATCCTATTTCGGAAATGTGATCGCATAGCCTAGGGCAGTGGTTCTCAGCCTTGTTTGAACCGAATCTTTACCATGTCAGCTCAGTCACGACCCTATAAGAAGTATACGTTTAAATTAACGCTATAATCAGGTGCCCATGCAGCGCGATCTCATCTGTAATTTACGCCAATCAATGCCTATCGCACGAATCTGATTGGATGTGCCAGTGAATATTAAATTAAGCATCTGCGGTTTGGCTTCTTGGATTGGTTAAATGTTCACTAGTTTCGCGCTAAGCATTTGCAGACCCAAGACCAGTTTATAAAACTTACTTCTAGAATTCCGGCTGGGAAATCTGATCGTGGATCAGCATAGGAATTGCTGGTTTTAAAATGCTTTCATGTCCAACTTTGCCTCGGGTCCGTGTATACGACGGATTTACAACCATACATCCATTTTCTGGAACCGCGTATCTTGTTCAAGGCCACGGGGGGTCCGGAGTCTATCCTGGAGGCTACAGGCACAAGGCAGGGATCAACCCAGGATGGGGCACCAACCCATCGCAGGGCACAGTCACTCACGCACCATTCACTCACCCGGCCACGCACACCTATGGGCAATTTGACAACCCCAATTAGCCTCAGCATGTTTTTGGACTGTGGGGGAAAACCGCAGTACCCAGAGGAAACTCCGCGACGACACGGGGAGAACATACAAACTCCACACACATGGAGCCATGGCGGAGACTCGAACGAAGGTTCCAGAGGTGTCAGGCGACAGTGCTAACCGTGCCGGTATTTGTGTGTTTGTGTGTGTATACCATAACATGCACACTGTTTGCTTGTTTATCTGTTTATTCATTCATTCATCTAATTATTTATTTGTTTATATACCAATGATTTTCGTTTTATAGTGGAAACACCAGAAAGTTTTGTTTTGATGATAAGATCGGAAAACGGGAAATAAACTATCCGTATAGATGTGAGGTCCGTTGACAGTCTTGTTTCGACCCGGACATTCTGCCGCATACGTGTAGCATTAATTTGCGATGCAACGGGGGACGGGCAATATGGAGATTTCATTATTGAAAAACACAGAAATGGAGGATATTGTGCTGATATTGCTTTGGCTTGATGCACTCATTTTGGGACGAGACGTGGGTTTTCAGAGAGGAATGTGCGGAGGTCGTGCGCAGAGCAGAGGCTTGGAAGGATCATCAAAATCCTGAACAAGCTGGCTCGCCCTCCTCATAGACGGGCCTGTTGCCTGGGATAGCCCCTGGCACCTCATATTACTTTGGCCAAGGATACGTGGTTGGAAAATGAATTTATGATTGTTACTTGAATAATAATGGGCTTTGACTCTTAACTTACGAATTAGCACATCTAGAATTGAATACCACTGAAGATGCACTGTAATAACTTGTTCTCGGAAAAAGAGCCAAAATTAGCGTATTACTGCGCGCGCTTCCGATGAAACCCATACAGAAAGTCGCTAAATATCATCATAAATATATAACTAACACATTACTTTCATCTTATATAATGACACATTTTCGTAAATGTAGTGATTGGTTAAAATCAAAATTTACCGTGCAATATCTTTAAATAGACTATAAATCTTATTCCATTATAGAATTTGCTTACAGAAAACCTACCTTTTCAACTTTTTTATGTTATATTCCGCTGGCGCATATTTATATACTTTCTCAGTTTGCAATGAAACTGCAAAAACATTTATTTTCAAAACACAATTGGGCAGCCGAACTAGACGACGCATTGATTAACAAACGTAGTATCAAAACTAACATCATTTTTCTACAGCAGTTGCTGATTACGCTATAATCCCAGCAGTGAAATGCTGACAGTTCTTATATACTGTAGGGAACAATAACGTTGTCACACTTGCTCTTGATATTTTCGGCCTGGTCTCCTCTACGCAGGATTGGAATGCCCTTAAATTAATTGAAAAAGATTTGTGGTTACCGATAATAAACAAAATACAACATATCACCTACAGCTTCAAAATGAAAAAATATATACCTACTGAAATTGTTTTTAAAGAATAAAGTATTTAGGCCTAAGCTATTTTGGTATATCATTAAGCAGAATGCTGCTAAAATATGACATTACTTTTGTTGCGTTTTGGACAGTATCGACGAGTGTGAGCTTTGTCTCCAGTAGACTGGCAGGTTGGACAAACATAGTTCCTCAGAACTGGACAGATGACTCTGTTGTCGTTGTCTTTGAGTCGGTGCGAGCGATACACGTCAGCTGTCTCTCCATTCTGCTTGCAAAATCCGCAGAAGGCGCTGTCGCTGCAGTCGGAGACGGCACTTGCCGAGCTTGAGCTGGATGCGCCACCACTGCACACGCGTGATTCGTGCGGCTGTTTCTTCACAACTGGGTCACAGCGTTGGGGAACGACAATTTCTCCTCTTCTGCGCTGAGTACGCAGCTTCTCCATTAAAGTCCCCAGCTGCATATAATCACGCCACATGTCGAAAAGTCCGCTATGATCCGCCGCTTTTTGCTCGTTGTGAAATCCGCGCTCCATTTAATTGCTTGTTTTTCGTTTAAAGTCAACACTTGCGGTCTGCTGTATAAATATATAGGCGACCACTCAAGGAATGCAGACATGCTGTCTAAGTCAAGAGAAACATTGTATCAGGTACGTGCAGACGGGGCTAAGGGTGCCAGATAGGGGTGGGGCATATGGAAATAGTGGAAATAAATGGAAATATTTCTGAACGATGTTGGGAATGTTTCTCAAATCAATATTTCACTTTTCTGCTAAAAATATTGCGATATTTATAAAACAAAAGGTAGTTTATCCCAAATAAACTACACCATACAGAACCTATCCATCAGTATAGGCCAGGAGTGGCCAACCCGCGGCTCCCGAGCCGCATGCGGCTCTTACGTTCATATCGAAGTTTGTGTTTGTGTTTTTTTTTAATGTGCGTGTTCGCTTCGCTTTTGTTCAATACGGTATTTTCGTCAAATGCGCATGTGCGTGAGATGAAAATATCGCAAAGTTTCCCAGTAGGGGCAAGATCATTTAAGTAAACAATTTGTGTCAAGTTCGCTCTCAAAATGGCAGGGGAAAA
>JAODJU010000063.1:3122887-3138918 GCA_026776725.1 Gnathonemus echidnorhynchus
CAGGCCACTGATCTGGAAGAGGAACGGCTCAAAATTCCTCTGGTCACATGCAGGACTTGTATCTGTCATTCCCAAGATGAACTGATACTGAATCAGCTGCAAAAGGAAGCCCTACACCATACTAATAAATTATTATGGTCTAAAACCAGTTTCATTGTCCAATCCCCATATATACAGTATAATAAATACAAGCAAAGTTTAATGATTATTGACCAAAAAAATCCTAAAAAGCTTACAGATTCACACACACTGTAAAGGGAATTTCCTTGAGTACCAATAATTGCTGTAGTTACATTAAAAGAAGAATTTCTTAGGTGTTTAAATATTGTCAAATGAAAAATTGAAAAGGTCATTGTGGCGTTCTTAATCGGCTATGGAGAAAACACAAAGCGTTTTCCTGGAAAGATTTCAGTATTTCATTTTACTACAGATATTCATTGTTTTATCAAATGAGGGTATATGAAAAAGTGCTAAGGATGTCCCGCTGTTCTTGGATGGTGATTTGAATACAGACGGCAAACTCAGTACTTAAAAACTCTGATCAAGGGAAAATCAAGAGAATGGAGATTCCATTTGGCACCACTAGGGGGGGTGATAAGGAAGTAGCTGATAACATTGGCCAGAGAAGTGACTGGTGGCTTGTGCAGAAAGTTGTTTTACCATTTATTTATTTGTTTATTTATTTAATATTCTAGTGTGAAATGTTTTTCAGGTATCTGGTTTTTTTTTTATCAGATTTGCACTAAAATCTGTTCTGCACAAAAAATCAGTATACTTGTTTTTATCTTGCCAATACAAAGCTTGCTAATATAAACTACTGTATGTACTATACTCAAGGCAAGGCGATTTCACACACATTTCATACAGAGTAAATTCAAAGTAGTAAATTAACACTTTGACAAAGCAGAAGCAAGTGGTGTCACCTCGTATCATGTTTACAATGCAGATCATTGCTGCTAAACCAAGTCCACACATGCAAAATGAAATTATATTGGTAGGATGTCTAAGACTGAATCTGATCCAAATCTTACCCTATCATTATCCTACCAGTCAAAAGTTTTTGCAAACAACATTTATTAAAAATACACTCTGTTAGCAAATAAATCTACAGTGTGTTCGCCATTTGAGTACCTTTATTAGCAAGAAAATGTCTTTTTTTTTTATTAATCAAAGCAGTTATAACAGCAGAGGAAATTCAAGGCATTCTTTCTGCAAGGGACATTAAATATTGCTCCGAATTTGACTACATCATCACCAGACAACCAGTTAATAGGGTGTCAGACATGCACTGTTATATACTTTTTCCATGTTATAAGGGAAACTTGTTTTATTTGACTTATATTCTCATTTATAGTTGTGCACTCAACTTTCCAATGCTTAACAAGAACAAAAAAAAAACTGCAATTTATGAAATAAATGGAAAAGTGGTAAAAAACCTGTGGTCTGTAAAAACTTTCGACCGGCAGTGTATCTCACAGATGAACCTAGCAACCTTTGCCCCCTAAGAAAGAAGGCATCAATGAGTCATTTTTTGACCAATAAGATCCAGTTCCCTTCCATGACTCATTATTCTCATCACTTACAACAAACCCAGCAAGCAGAAAGGAAAATAATATCTGAACAGTCTGATGAAGATTCATCATAACACTGGCTCTCAATATCATCGACTGCAGAAGCACGTTCTCCAGAAGGTTCTTTCTGCTGCGTCCTGCCATGCAGCTCCGAGTCCTCTCCTCCACACACTCAGTGTATTTCAGCACTGCCACCCAAGAATGTGCTCCACAGTTCCAGAATGGAGGTGTGGGTGGCAAGGAGGAGCGACTTCATGCCGAGATGGCATGCGTACCTGCAAGTCACTCTTTGTGGCGCCCTGCCCGCGGTACCAGCAGCCGGGCTCATTTGTAGCGGGTGAGGGCGTGAGTGTGTGGTACCGCTGCACGTTATCAAACCAGTCTGACACCACCTTGTAGCAGTGCTAACGCCAACTGGGAATTCCTCATCAAAAACCCTACTGAAGTTTATTTATAGCAATAATATGAGGTACTTACTGCACAATCAATTATTACTAAGTGAAAATAAATTTAACATGTAATAGAAATTAAGTGAAACTGCAATATACAATCAATTCCTTGGCAATGTCTCTGAGCAGATAGTTTAGAGCCAACCTGACAAAAGAAATAATGAATAACTGACTAAGACTAGTTCCTTCCCACAACCATAAATCATTCTATTTATGAAGTTATGTTTGGTCACATTTTGGTGAATTTGCTTATTCTTATTCTCTCTGTCTTCATGCATCCACCTCTCCTCAAATCCTGAGCTGCAAGATGAACGGAGCTAAAGCAGGGGCTCTTGGACATACAGAATCGGCAGCCTCGCCACATCGATTCATCCCTCTCATTTCCCCAATCTTCACGGATCTCTGCCTCTAGGTGGAATTCTGAAAACTGGGGTTGAAGAGTGAGTGACCAATGGACCACAGCTCAGTACCGATGCCCATCATTTGACTAAGCAAATTTAATTTTTGACACTTCATTCGTGCAGATGAACTTGTACTAAAGAAAAAAACCGTCTTTCTGAACAGTACAGAAGATTATATCACTTCAGCGAAGCCAACTAAACACAGCATATAAATACCTATATTTTCCCTTTCTTACTGGAGATATTTAAGCATAAGAATATGAGAAGATATTTTATGGTTTGAAGAAGCAAACGACAATGTTAGTAGCTCTTTAGCCAAAGGCGTCAGGTTAGATGCCCTTCAGGCTGCTGCTCAGTGCAGGCATCTCCTGTCTGATAAAGCCCAGTTCCAATCAGCCTGACCTGGGAGGCTCCATGCGCCAAGTCCTCCCCCAAGCAAAGTCAATAGTCCTGGGGGGTGCAGGGGGTACTTCTGAGGCCAAGCCAACCTGGTGATCTGCTGGCAGTGGCTCGGCCTCGGGACTGGTCCCTGAGGCACGCAGAGAGGCCGTCACTCCCATGAGAATGGGCCTTCTCATTGCCAAACAATGACCTGGATTGTGTGGCCGACCCGTTGCTAGCAGTGGGGTCAGATGGGCATTTGAGGGACAGGCAATGGCCGGGGACAATAGAGTCGGCTCAAAGGAGGCGGTGGTCCTCTGTGCTGAAACTGCCCTCAGAAGCAAGCCCTTGATAAACAATTTTGAACAAAAAGTACAACTTGACAAAGACATACATAACATCCCTGTGATCATTCACCAGCCGGTCAAAGGAGATTTACTTACTGGCGGTGGGACTTCCTCTTGCAGAAGACTGGAGGCTATCCTTTCATGCCATGTTTGAGCTCACATTATGAGCTCACTGAAGAAAGGCATCCCATAATCCATAAAAAGAAGCAAGAAAAAATATCTAAAAGGCTGATTGAAGCTTGTGACCTAGTTTTAATTTATCCAGCAAAGAAACTGTCCAACCTAAAATAGCACAATGATAACAGTTCTGGCAAGTACTGTCCTGACTAGCAACCCTGCTGTCCACATCTACCACATCCATCCACATCCACTGTCCTAACTAGCAAAACTGCTGTCCACATCCACCACATCCATCCCCATCCACTGTCCAACTAGCAACATTGCTGTCCACATCCATCCATATCCACTGTTCTCACTAGCAACCCTGCTGTCCACATCCATCCACATCCACTTTCATAACTAGCAACCCTGCTGCACACATCCACTTGATCCTGAATGTTGTCCGCAGGATTAAATGTCACCTAATGATGTTGTCCACATCCACCACATCCACTGTCCAACTAGTTTTCAATTTTTCATTCTTGGAACGTTTGTCAATGGTCATGATTAGTGTGCAGAAAAGTTCAAAGTCTCCGGCTTTTCTAGAGTTTCCAAAATGTTGTTCTTCTACTAACTACTACTACTACCACTACTACTACTACTAACTAACAACGACTACTACTACTAAGACTAATAATTAATGCAAATGATACAAAAGCAAATGCATGATAGGACAATGACTAATGTTTTTGCTTTATACATCAAGGTCATGGGTTCAAGGGTGGATCTTTTGTTCACAGTATATGCATGCAACACATAGATGTATTATTTCATTATAAAACAGTACTTTTCAACATTACATTAAAAGGGTGTTCAGGTAATAATGTTATCATGCTGACATTGACAGAACCTTTGTTTAAATGTAATTTGTGAAAATGAAAAGTTCTCTGCCAACTTTGAAAAGACCTTTATATGACATTTGCTAAAGTACTGGGAACGTTCCCTGTTAGCTGGGGTGTGATCGCGGGAGCCTGATAACATTATGTACATTTGTGCCGTTGACCCGCTGCACTAGGCAAGCGCTGACGTTGTGTAGGTGCATGTATATGGCAGATTTTGAGAGTCTCAGGGTTAAGCAGCAGGGGACCGAAGACGGAAGGTGTTATGATGTCAGCACTTTGGGCTGTTTCTCTGAAGGTTTTACAGAATGTAGCAAATTTAAATATAATATTTGCAGACTGGAGATTACCACTGGAGAACGATTATGTGCGATAGGCGGGATTTACAGTCATCCACATTGGCATCTTAATAGACAGATTAAAATGCTGGATAGGAGATTATTCCGCTGGGGGGGGTCCAGGTTTAGTAGCAGTGTAACAAAAGCAAGGGAACATTGGAACTGTCACCTTGGAGTGACGACTGACATATGGTTTATGTGCAAAATATCACGCCACACGCTGACGCTTCGGGAAAACAGTGCAGGCGTGTTCTGGTGACAACTGAGGGACTACAGAGAATTACATGCTGACATGAATTAGTTATATACAACAAAATATCTGTCTCCCAGAATATGTCCACAGCAGAACAGAAGGGCCGCAGGCTGTGTGTAGTTATGTAATCTCACTATCGCACACCTGGATGCATCTGGACCGAGCCGTATTAGCCTGCAAACTAATGAGAATCTTAATGTATCTGACGGGACTGAAACAGCCTAAACAGAAAATAAAACCATTGGGTTGGCAGGTCTCCGCTGTATCTGGCCTTCATCTACTGCATCATTCTTAACAAATTACGCTCCAGCTATTTTCATGATAATCATTATGCGTCTCATCACCTGCTGAGTAGACATGCTTAATATTTTATATCTTTTACCCATCGGTCTAACTACACCATAAGAGTAATTTACGCAAAATATCTCCTTCTGGAAACTGTCTATTTCTAGAATTTAACTGACAACTTTCCAGGCTCAGCGACAGATCCTTCAGTACCAACCTCGAGCCTTTCAGCATTTCCGTCCATCCTAGACTGACATACGCTTGTGCTAATAGGCTGGAATTAATGCCGAGCAGAGAGCAGTGGGGTGGAATCGTCATAGCAACGGAAGGAGGGGGAGGAGAACGCTGGGGCAAGTTCTAGAATGCACAAAGCCCAAAATCCCAGAATGCAAAGTTCTGATTGTTCTTTCCCACTGTATGGTGTGGTTAATTAATGCACTGCTCACAGAGGCCACTAATGCCTGAACGCTTGAGCGAGGCGGCATCAAAGAGACATGTTTTTCATACACACTTTAACAGAGTTAGACAACATGAATATAAATTTGACAGCCGAACAAGGAATGATGGTTACAGATTGAGGTTCGCAACCCTCTTAGTCATTCCAGTGCAACACCAGAATCCATCACCATGAACTGGTATCTGTCAACAAAGGAGCAGAATGAGCGTGTTTTCAGTCAGCCTGGAACGGCATGGCGACCAGATCCCACATGGAGGAGCAGCTTGGGGGTCATGGGCGGGGGGGGGGGTGGGTCTACAGAACAAGCCTCATCTGTCCCTGAAATAAATCCAAAGGTAGAATAGCAGATTATAGCATGAATCATCCTGGCTTCCCTCATTAGCGCTGGTGAGAATACACTGGGCAGGAGAGATCTACAGAAGTTCTGGTAATCATCACGGCCCTCTTGTTGGGCTCTATTAAACCCCGAAACCTTCATAAACCCAAACGACCCCACACAATCCTTCCGTTGAAGTACAAAACCATCGAGCGGGACTAACCATCCGGCTAACGCTAGCCTGGCACTTGTAACTGTCCAGATATCCATTCTCCCTCACTTCTAATCCTAGGCTCTCCTGATCCAGAACCTCGAAAGCTGCTTGCCAGCACACTCTGGACAGGATGCCAGTCCATTGGCCAGGAGGAACCCAAACAGACTCCTCAACGCGCATAGCCGAGGCTGGATCCGTCAGTGTTAATATTCGCTAATGATTGAAATTGTATTTTCTTTGACGGGATTTTCTCTTCAGTTAATCGCTGATTATATGTTTAAATGAATTCGGCTTTAATGTCCCGGAGACGCTCCCACTGAAGAGAAGCATGAGGATCTCCCAGCAGTGTGATTAGCAGCTTATGAAATATGTATACCATATGCATTCGAAATAGCACGCTTTAAGCTGCTGTTCAGAGGGTAACTAATCATTAATTATAATTGTGCACCGTCAAGGAATATGATTGCCATCTCTAAAACAAAGCTTTAATTGTGCATGAATAATTAAAGCTTTGCATCATTGATTTAATAACTTGCCCAACGACCGCCTTAAACAAACACCATACTTATCCGTCTTTTTTATGCAAAGGCTCGAGTACAGCAAGCATGACAGCTAAATGGCGGACAGGGGGGGGGGGGGGGGGGGGGGGGGGGAGGAGATTTACAAACTACAAAACGTGAAAATGCAGCTTTCATGAGAAAATAGGAACGTTCTGGAAACAGAACTGCAGCATGGTCTGTGGAATAATCTAATTACAAAATAAAAGTGTGGTGTGGTCTGAACAGGAATCTAATTACAAAATAAAAGCCAGCGCTGTGATTCATTTATCAGATGGTCTGTGACCAGCGTGCTCCTCAGTAGAGGTTTCCTAACAAACATGGTGTTAGTGGCTGGCCTTTGGTGTGTTGTGCAGAATGAGATGGAAGAACCACTTCTGAAACAGTCCAACATTTTTGGGACGGCTGGGCTATTGCTCACTGGCACTTCTGACAACAATGCTTCAGAGACCTTCATAAGAATTTTTTGGAAATTATCTTCAGGGCCTGGAGATGGTTTGGGCATCAGGCACCTTGACAAGGGTTGGGCAGAACCTGACGTACGCTGGGCCCCATCCACACCCTTCGTCACATCCTCCATGCCGGCAGATGGTTGGCTGGTTTTCGGCGGCACATGGGTACAGTCATGGCCGCGGTCCTCCTGACTTCCACACCCCCCCCACCCCACCCAACTCAGTGGTCCGATCCGCTCCCCTACCTCAGGCTGCCCACTGCTCCTCCCTGACAACGACAGATGGTGGATCGATTCAGCCCAGAGTGGGGAGTGCAGATATCGTCGCATTGCATTTACTGAGTCACACCCTCCAATCCCTTCACCTCCTCCTGCTTCACCATATCTATCTGCACAAAGTGGTAAAAAAAAAAACAGGTGATGTAGACAATGAAAATGTCTCCTACGAAGCTTATAGGGGATAAACAGAACTATTCTGTAAGTTCAGCCTTGATAAAAAGCATGCTATTTTAACCATACCTACAAATCCAGGGCTGTTTTAGAGGTCCACATTGTCAAATCTTAATTTGAAGGTGTCCCTGGTTGATTAGACGTTAGCTATCCCATGATGCAGTTCATCTTCCAGCCTGCACACCAAGGACACGCTGGCTATAGTGCCTCAGAGCCCTGGCTCTCCAAAGGGCCTCTACAAGTTTACAGTCCCTTAAGGGAAATCCCTGTAGTCACATGATGTCCAGTCAAGGCATTCGGTCAACACTCTTCAGGAGTGTGGCCAAGAGTTGGCCTGTCAGCTTTGACACACCCAGCTGTGTGACTACTGACATATAAACACCGCAGGCTACACTGGCTGCTTTGGATAAAACCAAAACGTAATTTCTCTGCTCTTCAATAAGCATAGACATTTTCACACGTGTCACACTGTAGATTGATACGCCCTACCGGAGCAATTATGTTATGGAACAACCAGCACCTCTAGTCCAGCTGAATCTATACTTCTCCTGGCCTCACAGAACCTCCCCGTTTTAGGCAGAATTACAAGAACTAAAATCTTGAGCCAATCTACCCCGGCACTGAAATGGCATGGAGACGGACAGCTGTGTGCAGCCTCAGGCACAGACCATGCGACACGGAGATAGGAGGAAGAAACACAGATGGGAGCAAAGACCATTTTAACAAAAGCAGCAGGGAGGAATGAAAAACAAAAGACCCCCCCCCCAACAACGAGCCAAGAGGAAAGCTGAGAAAAGCCAAATGGGGCAGGATCCGTCCACGACAGAAGAAAATAACCCACATATCACGTGGCTTTGGCCCACCTAGGCACACCAAGATCCCCTAATATCACACACGTCCTTCAGAGAAAGCGAAAGTCTGCTTTTTGTAAGCAAACCTTCATCGTCGTCGCCGAAACTGTGACGGGGGATGGAAAGACAAATGGGGTGTCCACGGACGTGGTCCTGGGTCAGTACTGAGGTACCAGCAAGGTCTGGTCCAGAACAGTGTGCAGTGCTGACCCCCCCCCCCCCCCACATCAAACGGGACACCGCTGCATCGGAATGGCTTCGGTATGGGGCAGTGGATGCCAGCACTTTTCCCCAGGGACAGAGAGCGAAATGTCAGTCTACATGCTTAACTAGACACGTTATGGGGATCTGATTCCAGAAGACATAAGTGCAACCAAATACAGGAAAGGTTGGCGCGACACTGGCTGCGGGTGACTGCAGAAATGGCCACCAAAGCTCATCTTATGTCCTTCTGCTTGAGGATGCCGAACAAAGACAAGAAGAGGGGGGTCTGCAGCTCCATCGGTCTCAAATCGCGGAGAATCCCTGATCCATGAAAGCATTCCTGTTAGTGCGATGGTAGGATGATCAGGGCTTTAATAAACTGAGCTGAATGAATCCTTCCCTGAAGACATCGACACCATTTATCTTCTTGTCGTCACCTGAGGCTGCCAGTAAACATGAGGGTCTTGTGCAAACATCCCGCCGATGGTGGTCAGGGGAACGGCCGCCAGGAATGAATAAGTGTCCTTCGAACTGGTGGCTTGTTTTGCGAGACTAATAATTCGTAATACGAAAGCCGTAAAATGTGTTACTCTGTAATAAGTCATCACAAGCATGTAAATCCAGGGAGAAAAAAATGAAAGCAGATGTCCAAACGTCATTTTAGCCTGAGGAAAAGCAAATTTAGGCAAATTCTAAATGATTAATTCAGACAGAGTGACCATGAAGTGGGCTCTTTGTAATCCAATCAGCTGCTCCTACCATCACAGCAGAGTCCAATATCCGTTACATGGGGTGTTATCATTTAATCATCCATCAGGTGTTCTCAAAGAGAGCCACTTATGAAGTCAACAGGCCAGAATAGAATAGATCTGAAGAGGAAAGCAGGAGAGATAGCTTCAAAAGGTGGGTGACCCAGGACACAGGAAGTGTAGGAAGACCATCTTTAGACAGACCTCACGTCGATAAGCTGTTCCACTCGGATTATTGAGCATCATAACAGATCAGACATGAGCCCACTAGCCTCCCCCATCTCCAAAATTCAATAAAACACAAAAATCCTGACCTCTTCAGATTGACCATGCTTGACTTGTCTCATGGGAGTCCTTTAAGAATCTACATTAAGTCTACATTTTGAAAACACGCTACCCGTCTTCCTCTGCGGTTGACAGTAGACCAGCGGACAGGTCGTCCTCAGTTGAGCACTAACGTTTGCAAGCTCAGTTGTCCTACGTGTGCTAACAGCATCAAGCTATTATTACTATTAACTAACACAGTATTGTTGCTATTCGTTAGCATTGCTTATGCTAACCAATACTGCTAGCTCAGCTGGGAAAGACACTGTCGTTATTTACATCAGGTCACGTTGTCAGGAGCACAAATGCCCCAATGCTAACTTCAGCGCAGTATGGTTGGTGTGTGGAGGTAGAACGAAAACAGTCTGTACATTAAACTGCTCACTACAAAGTCTGTGGATCATCTTGAGTAACTGGCTCATGATTTCTGGTAAGAGACGTTGCTGTTGAATTTTTTAAATGTACAGTATTTGTTTTTTTTGGTGCTTCAGTCACAACAGAAAGAATGTCATTCAGTCCCATTATATCTGCGAGAGGACTAACATTTTTACAGCTGATATCTCCAAAACAAAGCTACATTCACCGCAATAATCTAGATGGATAAATTGCCCTGCAGCATATCTGAGGCATGTTTTTTTGATTTTGACCTGAACTGCCCCTTTAAAGCAGACATTTGGAAATCTGTTTGATGATGACTGAGAGCATGTTGCTGCTTTCTTAAATCTGAATCTGCAATTCTCCATTTATAAGATCTGTTAAGTCCTGTTATGCCTGGCAGGACTTAATGGAGTCTGTGATTAAATTAATTCATCAGTCTCAGCGATTGTAAACCAAATCCTTTTCCATACTGAATTTACTTTATTTTACCTTATTTGAGTGTCATACTGATTTTCCCTGCTTGACTGATAACCACTGAGAGGCTTTTAATTGGCAAATAATCACACCAATAATTTAAAGAGAAGATGTGTCAAGAATTCAAACATCCCATTTTGTCACATGATCACATGATGAAAGCACTCTCTCTTTCCAAGTGGGGGAGGCAGTAACCAAACGAGTGGAGTGATCCAAATGGGCACTCGTGGGAATTAATGCACTGGTAGATTCCTGTTACGGCGTGGCACGGTGGAATAACGATCAAAGCTCTCTGACAAAAAAAGCAGGTTTTATTGAACAAACCTGAACTTCAGAGGAGACCAGAAAACAAACGGAACCACAAGGGGTCAAAATAGGGCAGGTGGAGACCAAACACTAACTCAACATCTAAAGGGAACAGGCAGGAAACAAGAGAGCAACATATATAGGAAGCAGGAAGCAAAAAGCAAACACAGAGAAACGCAATAACCGACTAAAAAAATGAAGTATGGACAGGCACTTAGAAGCACACATGATAGAGATCAATGAGAGACAGGTGTGGGCAGTTAACACTAAGGACCAGGGACAATAAGGAACAGGTGTAGGCAATCAATGGGAACCAAATGATCAAACACCAAGGAAGAGTGGATAACAAATTTACTGAACATTGCTACAAACATGGAAAACTACAAAGGAACAACAACAAGTATCTGCACAGGAATACACTGATACATAATTAACACAGGATACACAAAGACTCATAAATGTTGAATAATATATTTGGTTATAGCATAGATTACACAGCCACCCACTTAGTCCATTAAGCCCCGTAGTGGGCTAAGGAACTAAAGAACACGCTAGGAGTGGGATGACCAAACAGGGATCTGACATGCAGGGGGCAGGACAGGGACCGATTCTGACAGTCTTTGCTGATACTGATTATTCGGTTTGATTGGCACGGGTTGCTGGTAATAAGAGTCACGCAAGGATGTTCTCGAGTGAGATTTAAGAACTTTGACACAAATTCATAACGTTTTGCCAACCAGAGGACCTGTTAAATCAGTGTTTCTCAGCCCAGTGGTCGAAGATCCTCATGTTTTTGCTCACTCCCAGCACCCAGCCAATCAAGAAGGCCAAATACCTAGTGGGAGCTGAAAAGGAGCAAAAACGTGGACCGTCTGGGGGTCCCGAGGACTGACTTGAGAATCACTGTATTAAATCGTTAATTAGTGGCTTAGGGGGTAGAGTCGTGGTAGCGTGAACGTCGTGCAAGTGCTCGTCATTTCGTCTGAGCCCTCAATGAGCGTCGGAAGACAACGCAAGTGTTGGTTTGCTTTGTGATTCGAGATCACTCCCGGGACCCAGGGGTCGAGGGGAGGCTGGTGAGTCACACGCTGCCTCTTGGCGTGCCCCTGGGACACAGCGACGCTCGCTCCCAAAAAGGTCGGTCTGAGCAAGGACAATTTTTGGTTGTGTTAGGTGCGGCAGAGGACTCATTGTTCTTTGACGGATTCCCACAGTCCCTATTGTTCTGCCCTCACACTCTCTGAAGTTCATCTCATCTCAATAAGGAGGCTTTTGTCAGTGGTCCCTGGGGTCTGCAGGCAGAGGCCTTGTGTCGCCCCACCCTCTGCACTAAAACGCAGCAGCTGCGATTGATCACGCTATTCCCGGACAATGGGAGCTGTCATCCTACACAACAGTGTCTTCCTTCCCACCTACTGGCTGTTTAACTATGTGCACACAGTGTTTATGTCTGAGTAACATACACCTTCTTAGATTCTCTCATATACTAATTAGAATTATTTTGGGTTATCGTGATTAATTATGTCACATAGCTACCCAGGAAGTAAAAACTCCCAAAACACTATTTACACAAGTGCTCTGATCACAGATTCTGCTATTCATGGCTATAATGATGGTGAATGGATACGTGTGCCAGGTGCCAGCAAGACCCTGCTCTGATGCGTTTCCTGTCCTCAGTGACCTTCGACCTCTAGCCACACTCTTCCTTCCCCCTGAATTTGTGACGCATTCGAGGACAGCATCGCTGCCCTGATTATCGGTCTTTCCACATTGGTTAACAGTCTCTGAAGCTCATCTCAGAGAGCATATACCAGAGGTGGATAGTTCAGGTCCAAAATCTAAATATCCAGACCAAGATTTTGTTTCAACCAATCAGTCGAGCATAGTCACAGAGTACTCAGCTGATTGGTTGAAACAAAGTCTTGGATTTTTACGTTGTTAACCTGAACTATCCACCTCTGGTGTATATCTCCTCACCACAAGTCCCGCTGCATCATGTGGGCCAGCACTGTAAGTCAAACTATGCCAACCATGCCAGGGTTCAAACACCCACATTTTGAAGTAAAGCAGTATCCTAAGCATGCTCTTACTTCATGCATCCCTTGATGTATCCTGTTTTGTTCTATTCATTTGAGGCACTGAATCAGTTCTCATCCCGTCGCGGGTAGGCTGTTTTTGTGGTTCATTCTACCCAGCATGCAATGCGCCAGAGCCCAGGACCACAGACCTTGAATGGGGGAAGTTTCACGTGACCCCATGTTCTCCGAATGACCAGAGTGACAGTCCAGAGGCTGGAAGGGGGATTCTGGTACTGACCATTTTCAGCTCTAGTGCCTCCTTTGCATGAACGAACCTCCAAACGCTGAATCTGGCTGAAACATTAAACCAAATCTACATATCCCCCCCCCCAGCACTGAAAACGTACCCCAGGCAATGTCACTGCCGTTACTCATTATAACGTCAGCTTTCCAATCCTCTAATCTGTTTCCACACACCGAGAAATAATTACAGTAACTCATCAGCATAACTCGTAATGATTTTGTACGAAAACGTATCTGACATGCTGGCAGCAGGAATCCTACTGGATATTTAAAGACTTGCAAATAAAAAGTATTTAAGGTGTTGTGGAAAATCAGCCATGTGGATTGGAAGAGAGGTGTTTTCAAAGCACTGTTTAGGTAAAGACTTTCATTTAAACTTGTTATTTCTAACCATTAAATATGGATGGGGGGGTCCCAAGACACAGACCAGGAAAGACATTAACTGCTCTGAGGCATCGGGAGAACAGACCTGGTGTCTGTACAGGTGAAAACAGAAGCAGAAATCCGAGGTTGTGTCTCTTCACAGCCCAAGACTAAAATCGATAGCAAAGGGAACACGGCAGCCAGGGGTTGCAGTCACTGTGACTGTTTGAAGTTGGTATGTCAGGGTAAGGCGGAAGTGCCACGCTGATTGGCTGAGAACGGTAGCAATGTCACCCTGACTGGCTGAGAACGGTATCAATGCCACCCCGATTGGTCAAGAAAGGTGACACAACCTCCTTGATGATTGCAGTATGTGTAGATCTTACGGAATCCCTAACCCTTTCTAACCCTAGATCATGAAGATTAGCAGTGCTCTCATTCTCTTGACAGACTGATGATTAGTTTATAGTTTTATTTCTATAGTTTTATTTCCATTCACAGAGTGAATTTCATTGTTAAAAATGACTAATATACTTTTTTATTTCTACACTACAAACCATCAGTCCGGCATAGCCAAAGGCTAGAGGAAGCTCCTGTTGAATTTTCAAGTAAACCTTTACTGGTTTCAAACAGCACATTCGTAAATGGTACGATCCAACAGTCAGAGTGTATTAATGGTACAGTCCGACAGTCATGTCTAAGTCCCTAGTACAGTAATAGTAGTGTTTACCTTTAAAGTACAAACCAGAGCATGTCAACCTTTCACCATGATGTATCTGGTGGGAGGGGGGGGTATAAATTATGTTCTCTTACTGCTGTGGGGAGAAAAGAAGCTCTGCTGAGACTAGCTTGGAAAATCGAGTTGACAAGAGCGTCACCGGCTATAAAAACACATCTGTTCCGGAGTGTTAAGCGGAAGATCGGCGTGAGTCTGATACACACGTTAAGCCCGGTGTGTTGGCACACGTGAACCCGGCGCGTGTGTAAAACGGATTAGACATGACGGTAAAACGCGAGCGGGCAGCTTCAGCCTCCATTAAGCGGGCACAGGTGTGGTGTCAAGGTCACGGCGGCGGAACATGCCGGCAACACAGGGCTGTGATACCAATCGCGGGTGGCCGTCTTTCGTACCTGATTAAAATTCCCCAGGGGTGTCGCGATGACACCTTCTGATTCTTCATTCTCATGAGCTGTACTCCCCCCCTGATTCGTCGGGGGGTGTGTATGAGATCCAAGTGCCTCATACCATGGGTGTAACTACAGCTATCGCTATACACACCACACCACACCCCCACGCTGAGGTCACCGGGTCACCGTATGGGATTTTGTCCATTTTGGTTGCTATTGATCTTTTGAGACAGGCAGGGTCAACCAACAGCTATTTTCACTGGTCATCAGGGTTGTGGGTTCGAGCTCCACTTCATCTCCCAGATGTCTGAGAGGGTTATCTGTAGCACTTCCTGATTTTGCCGAGTTCGACGAGTCCCTGTGTCAACAAAGGAGGGGCCTCATTTCTTTAACCAATCGCAATCTTCATTGTATGACGTCACCACATTAATTGAAACCAGTGCTTTCTATTAGGCAACAAGGTGCCCAGATTTGTAAAGTACCCATTTTATTGTGCATGTGTTTTGTTAAAGGACATGTCGTAGATACTAAACACAGCAGCATGCTTACCTGCAAAGGCTGTGCGGAGCAATGTAAGGGGGTGTCATTATTTCATGATGATTATAAAAATAATAATATTAACAACAAGGCTTGAAGCAGTGACCTTCTGATCACAGACACAGAGGCTTAGCCTGCTGATACACACACACTCCTGCTTGGTGATTGGACGCCTAGCATTTGAAAATGAAAAAAAATGAACCAATATGGTGATGTCATACAATGAGGACTGTGATTGGTTACAGAAGCAAAACATACATCCCTCCCTTGATGCCTCAGGTAGATATCGAACTTGGCAAAATCAGGACATCTTTATCTGTGGATGCAGTGATTTCCTCCCAGCCACTGGCCACTGGGAAGAAGTTAAGCAGGTCAGGTGACCAGCGACCCTTATTTGTGTTAGAGTGAAGTTCCAGGGTCACCCAGAAGCAGGATAACCGCAGAAAGTGACAGGTGGCTTACTGCAGCCCGGTGACGTGTGACAGCGGGGTGTCCCGGAGCGCTGTCGTGCTCCAGCAGTGACAGCAGCACCCCTGCCAACACGACCGCATCCCATACAGATGGCTCACTGCTGTCGCCCAGACAGGCAGACCGGACTGGAAATTGGGGGGGGGGGGGGGCATCCGCCAGATCCGGGGAGGTCCCAACTCAGGGCGTTTCACCAAAATCTCTTTGCGGGGAAATGAACAGGAATTCCTGCATGTTAAACCCTGCTTTTGGGAATGTTGGGGAATGTTTACCTGGAGAGCAAGCAGGTAAGAAGAGCGGACCAGCACGATCGCTCGAGGATGAATGGACAGTCGGCGTGAGCTGGATGCTAGTCGAAGGGGCTAATTTGGGTTTTCGGAGCATTGGTCTACCGGACGAATGAAGGAGTTCCGGCACTGGCAGAAGGACCCCGTTGGGGGGGGGGGGGGGGGGGGGGGTT
>JAODJU010000063.1:3162972-3173348 GCA_026776725.1 Gnathonemus echidnorhynchus
ACGGGTATTTTTTGCCTCATTTGCACCAATGTCGTACACTGTTTGGCGTGCGCTCAGAGGGAGTCAAGGCAGACTCCCCGAGGCACAGATGGACAGCACGTACCGCAGTGTGACACGCTGAGCCCCTATGCTCTCTGTGTGTGTGTGTGTGTGTGTCTAATTAGAAGGAGCACCCCCTAGTGGTGGCATGGCCACAACCCAGTGGGTGTTTGTTACATGGATAGCCTTTGTAAAAATACCCCACAAGAAAAACCATCCATCCACAGACATAAAGAGTCTAATGCAAGTGATTCTATGATTTTTTTAAGGTGAGGGGCATATGAAGAACTGTAATTCATACAAAGGGACCAACCTTATCATTAGCCAATGGTATGCTTTGAATCAGTGAGTGACAAGAGTGGAGGCACCACAGGAGCCAATCAGCTTCCAGCTGTGGCTAGTGTCCCTGTGGCCACGCCCATGAATACTCCTCATGGTCTACCATAAGACACTGGTAACATTCAGACGGTTTTCATTATGCATTATAATGAACTTTTATATAAAATCAGGACTGCTGGTTAGTGAGGGGGAATTATTGGTAATATGGCAAGCTTCTTCACTGCTCATCTGTTATTTTAGAAATGTTAGGATCTCCAGAATGTTCCTTGCTGTGTGCATTCTATGCCAGCATGTATTCATATTTAAAAGACAATGAAAACATGCGTGGTTCAGTCACGCTGTCCCGGCGATGTTACGGAGGCTCCTTGCAGCTTCATGCTGGGATCCCCTCTCCCCAGCGGGCCGCTCATCAGCATCTGTGCTCCTGCGATGGGGGTTTAGCCGAATCCACCGGGGGTGGGTTGTGTGACAGTGGAACAGTCTGCAATAAGGTCAGAGCAGCCCCAGTGCCCCTAAAACGGAGCAGCAGACAGATGGGCTCTGCTGGAGAATCTGAAGAAAAAGACAAGTACAACAGGGATACAGTGCAGGTACAGTGGGGGTACAGCGGGAGTATAGCAGAGGTACAACAGGGGAATAGCAGAGGTACAACAGGGGAATAGCAGAGGTACAGTACAACAGGAGTACAGAGAGAATAAAGCACGAGTTCAGTGGGAGTATAGCGAAGGTACACCAGGAGTACAGCAGGGTACAGTGGGGAAACAACAGGAGTACAGCGGGGGTATAGCAGAGGTACAACAGGGGAATAGCAGAGGTACAACAGGGGAATAGCAGAGGTACAACAGGAGTACAGAGAGAATAAAGCACGAGTTCAGTGGGAGTATAGCGAATGTACACCAGGAGTACAGCAGGGCACAGTGGGGAAACAACAGGAGTACAGCAGGGGTATAGCAAAGGTACAGCAGGGTACAGTGGGGGAACAACAGGAGTACAGTGGGGATACAGCAGGGGTATAACAAAGGTACAACAGGGGTACAGTGAGGGAACAACAGGAGTACAGTGAGGGTACAGTGGGGGAACAACAGGAGTACAGTGGGGATACAGCAGGGGTATAGCAGGGGTACAGCAGAGTACAGCAGAGGTATAGCAGGAGTACAGCAGAGGTTAAGATGAAGGTCAAATTTTGCTGCATGGTCTGAACATCTCATCCCTACAGTCTAAGTGTCCAGGAACCTGTTCTCTGAGCTCAGAGCCCCCTGCTCCTCCTCCTCTTCTTGCAGATCTTCAGTGTCCTCCAGCTGCTCTCTTTATGAATCATTAATCAGAACAAAATCAATGTTCAATCAACATAGAATTAAAAAAGCATGGAGACTCTGGGCCACATCCTATCATTGCACTATTTTCTGCATGTTCCATCAATGCAAAAGAAGCCGTTCATTACTAAAAGTATAGAACCAGGAACTGAACACACACCCTTCCGGTTCAGGCCTGGCACCGTGAGAAGGGGTGCTCGCTGCTTAGTGTGTTCTGAGGTGTACGCATTTCATGTCATGCGTGATGTCAGCTCTATGAGCTGAACCAGGGCACTCTGAAGCAGTCTTACTTCTCACCCTGGGCCGACTTGGGGTGATCACTCTGCCCAATAAGAAATGTAACATAACTGACTGGCAGCTTTGCCTGGGGGGAGGGCGGACGCCCTTCTGTCCGTCTCAGTGTGCCTGTACAGACCTCATTATGTGAAAGCAAGGAAAGGAGGATCAGCCTGAGTTAGCAAGCTGCTGACAGAGTGTGACTGTCCTTTGCCTGCAGAGATGGGGCGGCTGAACGTGGGTGACATGTGGAAGTTGGGGGGAGGCCTTTAATTCACCTCAGGCGAGTGACAGAGCGCTCATCTGCAAACAGCTTAATCCAGAGAACTTCACATGGTTTTCACGGTAATTCTGTGATACTGACGGCCCCAGCTGGCCGGAGCCAAGAGATCAGCCATCTTCTTGGCTCATTTCAGCTTCGGTTCACGAGTTGGGCTTGAAGAGAGAGGAAGCTGGTCCTCAGAGCTGTGGAACGGGCCAATATCACTGCTGTCAGTGCTCTCACTGCTGTGACCTGTCTCTGCTCTCACTGCTGTAAGTACTCTCACTGCTGTGACCTGTCACTGCTCTCACTGCTGTAAGTGCTCTCACTGCTGTGACCTGTCACTGCTCTCACTGCTGTGACCTGTCACTGCTCTCACTGCTGTCAGTGCTCTCACTGCTGTAAGTGCTGTCACCTCTGTCTCTGCTCTCACTGCTGTAAGTGATCTCACCAATTTCACTAGTGCTGCAGCTAACAGTGGTGTCACCTCTGTCACTGTTCACACCGCTGTCAGTGTTGTCACCTCTGTCACTGTTCTCACTGCTGTCACCCCTGTCACTAGTCTCACTGCTCTCACCTCTGTCACTGTTCCCACCGCTGTCAGTTCTGTCATCCCAGTCACTGTTCACACTGCTGTCACCTCTGTCACTGCTCTCAGAGCTGTCACCTGTGTCACTGCCCTCAGTACTGTCATCTCTGTCACTGCTCTCAGTGCTGTCAGTGCTGTTACCTCTGTCCCCACTCTAACAGCTGTCTCACTCACACTGCAGCCTCATCCATGTGTCACACATGAACTGTCATGCTTGTGTGGACAGGGGAGGTGCCATTCAGCCCGATCAAACACTGTCTACCCCCCACCCCCCTCAAGGGAAATGGGACCAATTGAGATCATGTGTGTGAAACATCAAGACCATATTATTACATTATGCAGTATTCTTCCCACAGTTATGACTCATATACGCTTGTGTCCTAAAAAATAATGGATTTTAAAAAACGGGATTTCGCATCCAAACCTCACGGCCCTTGACTGGGAATGAGCCACCCCCCCCAACACACTGCTCTGGTGTGTTTTAGATGAGAAACAGACACTCTGCTGGCTTCTAACAGCATCATTAGATGTCCTTCAGGGGTTTAATGGATCAGAAAAAAGGATAAGACCAAGCAAAGATCAGAAACCCTAACCATGGATGCTGCATAATGCAAGCATAACATTCTTATCATGCGTTTTGTGGGTCATTGTCCTGAATAAACGGGACGGAAGATTGACATTATTGTAACTTCTCTTCTTGTATTTGCCTTTCACTTAAATTCGCAGCACCGGTGGTTTGTAAAACGGCACACAATCCTCCAACTCTTGTGTGAATGGATTTGCCGAAGCCCCTCGGATGAGTCACCTCGGCCAGCGCTACAGCAACACAACTTCTGCCGCGAGCTTATTTATTGGCCGCCGTATAATGGAGGCGACCAATAAAAAAACGAGGATGCAAATTGGTTACTGTTAAAGTGAGAGCATGTCACCACGACTCCGCTTTCTCTCATTACGCAGCTTATTAGTTTTTAATGTGTCCTCTGGATGGATGCAGAAAGGCGGAGCAGGCTTTTGTGGATGCGCAAATTGACGCCAGACTGCCCCGCGGGCACACATGCTTTTGTGTGACGATTACATGCAAGGGACTGAGGTTTATCACAGCGCTGCCATGCAAATTAGGTGAGGTGCTGGAACTTTCTGGAAACTGGAGCAGAAAGTGTCCTCCTGGTATTTAAACCTATAACAAGCTGTTACCCACCAGCATTTTAGAACGCAAGGAAAAAGCTGCTCTCTGTAAATCTCTGAGAAAGATTAGCCTGAATCTTTCCATGGCTTTTCAATAAGCATTGGACTTTCTGAGGAAATGTATTTTGTTTTGAGTAATTTGGGATGTCATGCCGCTAATGATGTTATAATTCAGTCATTAGTAATGGATTATGCAGATTAGAGAGAATCACAGGCTGAATGAGCACCACAGCTACAGATCTGAAAATGTATCTGATAGGGAGGCACTGTGAGTCAAGGCGGCCGTCTTGGGTCGGACTAGACTGACTGCTGTTGGGAAATTACCCTGAGAGCGTGACTGTGTGTGTGTGTGTGTGTGTGACTGATGGGCTGGAATCCCACTTCACAGACCACAGCATTTTGCTTGCGTGTTTAAAATCCCAGAGCTGGTCCCATTTTCTCCAGCACAGAATCTGTGCCCCGAGGCACCACTACAACATCAGCTCCAAACCCCAGCACACCATGAGTAAACAATCATTTTCTTCGCTTCTTCCCCCAAAGCAGCCCCAGGTTCTCCCCTCTTGCCGTTGCATCTCCCTCTTGCCCGTTTCCAGCCTCATGCAGCATTTCTGTTGCTTTCTTTTTAAAAAGCCAATTTTCTAGCTGATAATCAGGTTGATGTGACTGTAACTGTGTTCATTTGCATTGGCGTAGATTCTGCAGTGATCTTGAGCAAAGATTTCAAAAGATGTTCTGCTCACTGGACTTCAGCCTGCTGCCTTTTGCCAAGTCCAGCTCCTTAGTTATTATGCCCCCTACTGTCCACTTTCATCTGTCTTTGGAAGCTGGAAGAGTCACAATTTTCAGGCTTCTGTCATTTTCTTCCCCCTCCTTGCCTTAGCGTATTATGTAGAATTTATGTATTTGAATATTTCGTGGCCCCTCCCAACCAAACCCCTTAAATGCAGAGGTAAGCGTGATCCACAGCCGTTCGTAATTAGTTGAAACAGGGCAGTGGGGGGGTGGATAAAAGGTCCCATCTTGCTGCCTCCAGCAGCTGTTCTGCTGTGTACGTTGTTTTAGAGCCAGTTTGTGGATCCCTGCCCAGGAGTGAATTGGCCTTGATTGGACTGCATTTGAACTTGAGTCTGAATAGGAGTGTGACATTGTGCTCTGTGAATGAGACACACTTTAGAAACCCGGCTCTTCAGCCTCAGAATAACGGCTCCACATTTACCCCACGAAGCTTCTCCGGCGCATCTCGACACCACAGCTATTCCCATTAAAGCCTGGTCTTCCTGCTAGGATTCGGCTCAGACCAGGCAGAGACAATTATCCCCTACGCTGCCATACAAAGTGATCTTAATCTCGCACAGTCCAAAAAGCGAAGCTATTTATATGCAAATAGATCCGCACGTGCGATTGGCCTTCTGCAGTATACAAAGCTCACACAGCATCCAACCTGCCTTCTCTCTAAGTATTACACAGACAGTGGGTCTTCTGCTCCACATTCCAGGTCTTCGCTCCTGATCCTGACTCTGGCTCTTTGCTCCTGGTCCTGACCCCAGCTCTCTGCTTCTGATCCTTACCTCGGCTCTTCGCCCTGGATCCTGGCCCTGGCTCTTCGCTCTTGATCCCAACCCCGGCTAGTTGTTCCTAATCTGACTCTGGCTTTTGGCTCCTGATCCTGACCTCGGCTTTTTGCTCCTGATCCCAACCTCAACTCTTCGCTCCTGATCCTGATCTCGACCCCAGCTCTGTGTTCCTGATCCCGACCTCAGCTCTTTGCTCCTGATCCTGGCTCTGGCCTTTTGCTCATGATCTGGACATTTTGCTCCTGATCCTGATCCTGGCTTCACGCTCCGTTTGCTTGATGACTGTCATTGTCATGGCACCCTGTCTTTCTCAGAACTACTCCTGAAGTGAACGATGCTGCAGCTCAATTAGCACTCAGGTTAATTAACAATTTTGCATGTCACCGCTTTCCCATGCACATGGCAAGGGACATATAAACAAACTTATAAATTTGACAGCGTGAGTGTAAGGGAGAAAGGGAGGGTCTCAAAACACCCAAAGCATCAGAGGACTGTGCAGGAAGTCAAATCAATGACATCATAACTCTGCAGCGGTTCACACCTTTCAGGTCACCCACTGGGGGCAAATGTGCTATTTTAAAGAGAGCAGGATGAAAATAACCATCCTGGGGGGGATGTTGGTCAATCACAGGACACTGTTTGTGATGCTGCTTTTTGTTCATTTGAAGCCACTTCTACCGTTCTTCCTATCTCTGTTTACAGTTTTTGGTCAGCAGTGTGTGAACAGGGGTGTCTAAAAATAAGCAGAAGTGAAGGAGGTGAACTCCAGAGAGGGGGCAGCACCTTTCTCCAAGGTCGGGAGCAGGTACAGAGGAAAGGAAGCAGCAGGTTAATAAAGATGCCCAAAAAAAGCGTGGCAGTTTATTTTAGAGTCTCCATGGCTTGAAAATTGCAATGTTTGCATGGAAAGGTGCAGAAAACGTGCACTATTCTGCAAACACATAAGCTAACACCAGGGTTACAGTTGTGTCAAATGTCTTGCACGGGCCCCCTAGTGGACGATCTGACCATGACCTAAAGCCTAGTTCATATTTCACTTTTCCGCGTGCACTTTCCGGCTGCAAACGGGCGTGCGCGCGGCAGCTTCTGTTCATAATACAGATAGTCGCAGTCGGTGGATGCATACACCAGTGGTATTCCACCAGACTAGGAGAAAGACGTACTGTAACAAACAGGAATAGAACTAGTGTAGTGAAACGGGTAAACTTTTCTGAACAGTTTTAAAATTGCTAGGGTTGGGCAGTATGAAGGTAATACAGCACACCGTATCAAGATTTCAAAATGTTGGAACAGTGTAGCTTTTTAAAATACCGTATAATATCTGGACAGAATGAAAAGTTAGATATACAGGTACCTCTGCATCTCCTACAATAACAACAATGCTTCTTTTACGCTTTCTCGGTTGACCTCTGCTCTGTGAAAGTCAGTGCTGCCACCTACTGGAAACACCTAGAAAATGTCCTTGCATAAATGCAGTCGATGCGCACCACCCCACATATATTATCTGCTTAACATAAAAATCCATACCACACGTGCACTGTCTAGTACAAACTCCTGATGATGAAATTTACGCCACTCACCCTGTGTGTGAACCTTAATAGCAGGCGGAAAAGTGAGAGTCGGTAACAGTATGGATGTAATGGTAAAAGTTGTCATCAGGGGGGTGGACAATAAAAGCTATCAGCCAGAGAGGGGATCATATTATCATATCATCTGGTTTATGGATGGTCACCAGACCCCGCAGGTCCCGTTTAATTTGAACGCTGACAGTCTACGGGAACACTGGGGACGCTTTGTGACATCATCATCATGACGAGGCGGTCCTCCGCGTGAGCGATGGGGAGACCTCTGACACCAGTCTAATTACTTTTGATGAATCTACTTTCCCGCTGTTGTCCTTCTGCCGACATCAGCAAAATGAGCTCTAATTATATACTCATACGCAACACCGAGCTCCCGTTTACACCGGGCTCTGACAAACTGTCATTGTCAAGCCAGAAAAATAGTCCACTAATGACTTCAGCTGGGGTCAGGTGACTGTGACTATCCATCTGTTTCTTTGTTAACTGACTTTCGCTTTTGGTAGGATTTCTGTAGTCATTTGGTACGCTTTTTTGGGGGGCAAGGTGAACCATTAAGTGAAGATCAGAAGTTCTGTCTTGTCTGGAAAGACAGCACATAGAGTGGTTCATAACAGACTCTGTGGCTTTCAATAAGACCATTGTGCATGAACAGCAATTTTAAAGTTTAATAAAACATAGTGCGATAAAATATGCACTGTATTGTAAGTCCGGCGAAAGAACATTTAAATATGTGCTGCATTTTCACAGTTAATAGAAACACTTTTTCAGATATCTGTCTGAATGTCCTTCATGCATCCTGTAAGGCGGGGGTGGCCAATCTTATCCGCAAAGGGCCGGTGTGTATGCAGGTTTTTGGGATAACCTGTAGGTCAGCTGTTCAAACCCAGGTGTGAGGTCTTTTAAGCCAATCAGTCCTCTAATTAGTGATCTAATTAGCGAATCTGCAGCGAAAACCCGCACACACACCGGCCGTTTGTGGATAAGATTGGCCACCCCGGCTGTAAGGTAAGAAATGTACTTCACTGACCATGTCAGCGCCACCTAGAGGAAGCGAATGTCTCAGAATAGCCAATACAGTCGTCTGCGTGGTACGATTTTAAAACATTTTAACGGGAGCATTACATTTGGAGCACGCGCCTGAACATTGCTGACGAGAAAATACCATGCATTTTCTAGCCACTTAACCAGAAGCGAATACCTGGATGTGGATAAACAAGAAAAATAATGGCAATCGCGGGTATTTGGATTAAACATAAAAAGCTATTTGAAACTAATCTAGAAAAATCTAAATTCCATTTATTGTGTTATACCAAATAACCCAGTGGCGCACAGATCTTCCATAATTCATCGTCCTGTACGAGGGAGCAGCTTTCCTATTATCTTCTCATCATCCATCACTAATTTCTGCTTGGGCTGGACATTCTTTAATTACGCGCCAGCAAAGGACACTGTTTGACTTTTAAAACAGCGTGTAAACAGTCCCGCTCATAATTCCGAGACCTATACGCCAATTATCGCGCCAGTCATTTATTAATTTATCAGCTAATTTAATGTGGTTTGTGCCTGCGATGCTGGTTGCGAGATGCACGCTTCCGTCGTGTGCTTTTGACAGATAGGGATCTTCTACAGGGATCTCCGGGGACGTGGCCTTCAAACGTCTGCCTGATCTATAACGTCACCAAGCGCCTGCGGGTATGAGAGCGGCCAAAAGACGCGTGAGCGCTTACGAGACTTTCTTTAGGTTGTTTTAATAGAAACGAGATATTGTGGATAATCGGAGATTTGTGGATTGGTACTGATTTTCTTTGCGCTTGTTTACTGATGTATGCAACCTTCCCCTTCAGATAAACGAATCTTAGGTATTAATCATGCACGACCAGCAGGGGGCGTAGTGGTTAAGGTATTCTAACGTTGAAATTCACCTTCTATCTTAGTAAAGATCATGTAGTGGAGGCAGGTGGGGCTGGAGTATGGTATCTCAGGAAGCACAAGGTGCAAGGCTGGGGTACGCCCCTTGACAATTAACCTAACCGCGTGCTTTTGGACTGCAGTGTACCAGAATACCCAGAAGGACCCCTTGTGGCAAGGGGAGAACATGCAGCCTCCAATCACACACAGCAGAGGTATGGGGGTGCAGCCACTATGCCACACACCGGGACAACAGCAGCAGTAAACTGCAAATCCGCGGCTCTAGAAACATCTACAGCTTAACTTGTGTAAACCATAAAAAGCATAGTCGACACAAGCATAGCTGCACATCCCATCAGTTAGAGCAAAGCGTGAAGGTTGAATTAGTAGAGCAATAGCACAGATGTACATAAAATATTCCAAAACACATGACATAATGGTAGACATGTGAGAGCTCAAAAGAGGACAAATTGTTGGTGCATCTGTGACCAGGACAGCAAGTCTTTGCGTTGTATCGAGAGCCACAGTATCCAGGGTAATGTCTGCACACCACCACGAAGGACGGACCACATCCAGTAGGAGTAACTGTGGATGCATTGGAAGCTGTCTGACAGGGAGGTCCGGGCACCAACCTGGATCGTATTGAGTCAGGAAACTTTTTCCTCCACCAGCATCACGTAGCGACCAGGCCACTGTTCTGTAAGAGGAACAGCTCAAAATCCCTCTGGTCATGTGCAGGACTTGTATCCGTGATTCCCAAGACAAACTGATACTGACTGGCTGCAAAAGGACTTAAATTATTATGGACTAAAACCAGGTGTTTCTTTATCATTGTCCAACCCCTGCACATAGCAAAACATCATAAAGTGTACCTTTGTTTGTGATTAAATACTTTATATTAAAAGTCTTTTTTCATTCTCCCCTTTTTTAAGAACAAGCCACGTTAATTTTGTTAAATGAAAAATGTTGACGCGTGACATTTTCAGTTTGCCGGAAACAGTGGGGTGTGAGTCAAACCATGACTCAAGATGCAAGCCATGCATAATCAAAGAGGAAAACAAGTAAATAACAACAAAATAGATTTAAAGAAAAAACAGCAGCAGATGGCTAAAAAGCTCCGGCAGTAAACCAGTTCCCTCATTAAAAGTTTCAGCTGTCGATAAGTGTGTCTGTTACTGTCTGATAAGCAGAAAGTACACAAACAAGGACACAACGCCCCCTCCTGGAGCCCACACCTTATCGTGGTGGAGGGGTTTGCGTGTTCCAATGATCCCAGGAGCTAAGTTGCCCGGGGCTTTATGCCCCTGG
>JAODJU010000063.1:3186796-3198461 GCA_026776725.1 Gnathonemus echidnorhynchus
CTTCACACCTGACTGACAGGTAAAGGAAGGCTGGAAAACCAGCAGTGCTCAGACCTCGAGGACCGTGATTTGAATAAGCCTGCCCTAGATGGTCCACATTTTTGCTCCTTTCCAGTTCCCAGCCAATTAGGAACATCTGGTACTGGCATACTGGGAGAGAGGAAAAACCTGGACCGTCTGAGGGTCCTGGAGGACCGGGTTGGGAATCACTGTTCCAAGTGTTTATCCTTGAGGTATCTGTGCAGGACACTCTGCAGACTCACAGCTGACGTTGAGCGTGACCCTGGCTTCTCTCTCCCGTGTCCACAGGTGGTGATACAGTTTGCAGAGGCATGGAGTGTCATCTTCTGCTGCCGTGGGGGTGAACTTGTACCGGCTGTGCAGGGAGGAGGTGCCGTCCGCCTCGGTGGTGAAATTATCGTGAACACTCCCCGTCGGCGCTGCCCGCTCTCCGCACAGCCAGCTCACCGTCACGTTGGCGGGGAAGAAATGACGGGCGTCGCATCGTAATTCAGCCTCTTTGCCCTCCTCCAAATCCTGGGGCTGTATCCATAGCGACATGGGCTCGGCTGGGGCAGGAAAACGGCGGCCATTTGTGAGGCCCAGCAAATAGTGAATTTTAATTCATATACATTCAGTTCTATAAGCCATGAAGATACTTAATAATCAACTGCATTTTACTCTCAAATAATCCATGATATAAAATGTCATACTCAAAATGACATTATATTATTATACCAAAAGTCATAAATGTCAAAAATCAGTACTGATCAGGGCGATTCACTCAGTCACTAGTGTATCTGAACGGTTTATTATTAATCATTACCAAAACATGACACAAAGTATAGACCTCATCCTGCAGACCTCATCCTGCAGACCTCTTACTCACCATATAGTAAGACAGTGGTCCCATTTCCAGACATGACCACCGATGCATCGGGTCTTGGGATTGTAACCTCACAGACAAATTTGGCTGAACTTAAATTAAGCGCAACATTAATTATGGAAAACATTTCACAGTTCTTAAGCTGTCCGTCTGTCTGGCAGCTGATATTGCCAGCTGTCCCAGCGTTTTTCCCCTGGGACTCTGTATAGAACTTGCCAAATGGCATGTCGTCGGGTTGGGCCTCATAGCGGTACCAGCAGCTCAGCCTCACTGAGGTTCCGACAACTGTCTTGACCTCCTTGTCCTGCACAGCCGAGTTAAGGGTGGCCTCCGTTCCTGTGATATTGCATGGTGAAAGAGAAAACACATAAATACAAAATATACAGATAAATTTTGCTGTGTAACTCTAGGCTTTATTGCCCTGGACCTCCTCCATCCAAATTCTGCTGGTACCTCAAAGACCACAGAGCAACGCGGGTTGCTGAAGCCCATTATGGTCGTTTCTGAATCTGATTTGCCTGTGATCCTCAGAAAGTTAAGGGAACTTCCCCATTGCGCTTATTTGCTTTGCATTTTAGTTAAATGCATTTAAAACTTTACCACAAATGCTTATGGATGTCACGTCACAGGCAAAGATGGAGATGAAGGCAAGCATGGGGAAAAATAAATCAAAAAGGGGTGCACCGGCAGCAACATCAATAACCGGACTGGGGAGCTCAAGACAGGGAGACACTATATACACCGCTGACGAGGGAGCAGACGAGAGGCACCTGGGGTGATCCAGACAAGGGCTGTAATGGGAGGAAAGAGTAAACAAGTAACAGGTATGGCTGGTTAGAGTCACACAATGGGGAGAACGAGGGGAAGGAATGCAGGGTGTGACAGCGGAAAACTTAACTGATCAAACCAACATACCATGTAAAAAAAAAGGCTGCCATCAAAAAATACATATACTTACATTTAACACATTTTTTTAAAAAAAATGTTTTTTTGAGAATTAAGTTCAGTGTGAAACTTCGTCACCCTGGTTGACTAATCGTGTTTCGTAAAGCAGGAAAAGATACATAAAAACCAAAAACCCACACGGTGAGGCCCGGCAGGCTGTACGCAAACGAGCATGTGAGCGGGAAGTGGAAACCTCGGCTGGTAAAACGTTAAAAAAGTGTTAAGGAAAAAGAGACAGATTGAAAAATCACAAGGAAGCACAGTACAAACTGGTGTACGAGAGGCTGGGGTGACAATGTGTGGAAGGTTACATGTACTGTTCTAAGGAACTCTGCAGTGAATTTCGTTGTACAGAAATGTGCCATGATAATAAAAGATATTCAATTATATTCTAATCTGCTCCGACTCAAAGGATCAACTGTCAGCAGTCATGTTATTTTTGTACTGGACAGATGTTCCTATGCGACTTCCGCTGTCTCTGTATTTTATTTCATTTTATGTCAGATGCTGAAATCTTGGACCTCTTGTCAGATAGCCAAAATGACTTAGAGATCTGGTAGTTTTTCCACAGTTTTGCAGCTAGATAGCTGCCAAAATTCAGATTATGTTTCTGGACCTTCTCCCTGGCTCTTGAATCTGAGCTTTTAAATCACCTGTTTTTTTTTATTGTTTTACTCTTTTGCAGACTTCGTGTCATAAGCTCATGTGCTCAGAAGACAATGGAAGAAGCATTTACCTGTATCGAGTCTCAGCCAGAGAACAGCAAAGATGATGAGAAGGTAAGAGGTCCTGACGCACTGATCCATGATGCTTGTCCGCCACAAGGTTGAGAGGACCCGAGAGAGAGCAGCCGGCAGACCCAAGAGAGAGCAACTGACAGGCAGCAGGTTCAAAGGAGGAAGTCTTTGATGAAAAGTGCATCAGAAGGTCTGATTCGCGGAAATGTCTTCGGGTTCATCAGTCTGTTCGGGTGAAACAGCGCACCTCTTCGTCAGTCTCACCCACTCAAAAAAAATAAAACGAGGAACGATCATTCTCACATCTCGCTCTGTAACATAAACACGGGTAGAACGTCCCCGGCAAAAAAAACAAGAAAACATGGGGAAACACAATTTCATAGACATCCTTAGAAGGTGTCTTGCAGAAAGTGAGTTTCTGGTAAACCACCAGAAACAGAAATCGAAAAGGTTACAAGGCTCAGAAATGAAGTGAAGACTATTAGTTTTTCCGTTTTTTTCCTTTGAGCCCTGCGTGCCAGTTTCCATGGGGCAACCTATCACCACACACCAGAATAGCAGCTTTTGGGCACAAACCTCAGACACACATGGAATTTATGTCTCACTAATAAAATGCACTAGAGGTGTATCTTATGACAAGGGATAGCTGACGTGAGTAATGGAAGCGCACGCTGACTGATGGCGGAAAAAAGCTGGTATCAAACCTACACGAGGACAGCTGATGGAGGGGAACCTTTTACTCGACTAATCTCTCCATCTTCTGTCTTTTAAAGCTCGCGTGGTTGATTCACGGCCTAAGATGGGGTCACCCTTCGCAGTCGCATTCCGCCTTATGGTCCAGAATCCATTTCACTAGTGTGGTTGTTTTCGGAGTGCGATCACCCACACCTGCAGCCATTTTATTGGTCTCACGTCCGCTCGGCTCAGCTTTTGCTTTCTGGAGCGCTCAGCCCTGAGCTTTTGGTCTGATTCTGCATCATGTTTCCATTCCCTGGTTATGTTTCTTGCTTTCATTTAACATAATAAAACACACTTTACTGATCCCACAGGGAAGTTCTGGCGCAAACAACAGTAAGGAATGGAAAGTGCTGACAAAACAAGACAAGAAGTGCAAATGCAGAACACAAAGTGCAAACAAATCTCGATTTTTTCATTTAGCTCTCTGGTTTCTGTTTGATCTTTGCCTGGGCCTGCTTAGTCACACAACCCCATCCTTGGAGATACCCGGGATTGCCAACTCTGGTCAGATGGCTAGCGTGACATTTTCAATTCGAGACAAGTCTGTGCACACATCTACATAAATGTAGAAGTTTTATTACCTTGTAAATAGTCTGTAGGGTTTGAAAACTGCCCCAACGCTTTTGATGTAGCTAATTTTAGGTTTATAATGGAATAATATAGATTTGCCGCAAGATTTCTTGCGTGAGTCTGAAAGCTTGAGCGTTATAGGCAGAGGTAGCGTGTGGCTCAGTGGGCTAAGCCTATGTGCTTGTAATCGGAAAGTTGCCAGTTCAAACCCAGCCTCGGCCTATTTGTGGATCCTTAAGCAAAACCCTTAACCCCCAGCTCCCTGGGTGCCCCAACAGGTAGCTGCCCTTTGCAGTCAGCTTACTCTACAAAGAACAAATTGAGGGAGGCATAAAAAGACAGTTTCTGCACAGGGATCAATAAAAGCATCAATTTGTTCTTTTAATCAGCCCAGATTTTGTGATGCAAACATGCTCCCCTGGGCCTTATGTGGAAAACGACCTGTATTTATAAGCGTATATTCCTAAGGCTTCAATATTGTACTCAGCATAATGGATGTTGTACTGCTTTGCATAGCTGTGGGGCTGGTGTGTGGCTCAATGGGTTTGATGCTATGCTTGTGATTGGAAGGTTGTTGGTTTCACCATTGGGTCCCTGAGCAAGGCCCTTATCCACCAATTGCCTCAAGATCTGTATGACCTGGTTCTGCCAACAAAGAATGTATGTCAGTTTAGTGACTACTAAATAGATAAAATGGAATAAGGGTGTCCTCACCAGCTACACAAAACATGCAACTATTATACGAATTTATTTAATTAAGTAGTTTGAGTGTGATGTCTCATTTTACACTTCTGTACCTGTCGCTAGTTTCATTTCCATTTCCTTTTAACACACGGACGCTAAAAGCCGCTCTCCCTTCTCCATAGCCCCGCTTTCACTGGGTGCGGCTTCTCACAGAGAGACGTTAAGTTTTAAGCCCCAAAAGTTTATCATCACCATCATCATCATACTCTGCTAAATTGTCTTTCCAACCGCGTGTTAAAACGACACGTCTGTGTCTAAGTGTGAATATGTTTATACATGTTTTTTTTATTATTAATCTGTTCGCATTGAGCGCACTGATCAAATCTAAGGCTTCCATCTCAGATTTGATGCTGTCATAAGCAACATGTCTTTTGCATATGAACCGGAGGTCCTCTGATTGTATCTGTAAAGTGACCACAATGGATCGCGCAGACAGTCAAGCAGCGAGCACTGCAGACCCCGGTACGTGCGACGAGGCTGTGTCAGGTTAAAGCAGAATTGTTTTATGTAACACCACGCCTCCTGTGCCTGTAGAAAGGTAGCGCTTGGTGTCATAAACGAGAGATGACCTATTTTTATTGATCTTGCCGCCGTTCTGCAATAACGTGTAGATTGTGGTTTCCGATCATTTGCTTTCTTCTTTCTGCGATTTAGGTTTAAAACGCTCTGTGCCATAGCAAGTCGAATAGCAAACAGTACCCTAATTAATACAACTAGCCTAATTGCAGCCCAACTCCATTCAGTCTTAGTGTGTTGCGGCCGGCATGATCAACTAAAATTTGACCAAAACTAGAATAACGTTTCACGGCGGTTCAGCAAATATATATTATTTTTATATGTTTTTATTCCATTATAAACTTTAAGGTATCTACATCAAAGGCGTTGTGATAGTTTGCAAACCCTACAGACTATTTACACGATAATAAAAGTCGTACAGACGTGTAAATGCGTGTGCATGTGCGTGCAGACTTGTCTCGAACTGAAAATATCACTCCATGCAGCCAGCTGACCAAAGTTGGCAGCCCAGCTGGTATATGCATGCATTTTTATTACAGTATATAAGTTTGAATGTCCTTAATTAGATTAGGTTCAACTTCATTGTCAGAGTGCTGAGTACAGGTTTAGAGCCAGTGAAATGCAGTTAGCGTCAAACCCGCACAGATAGATAGATAGATAGATATAGATTTACAATTGAATATAAGGGTAAATCAGGGTTCTGTGCAAAATATACATAAGGTAGTATGACAATTAGATGCAAACTGAAGATATACAATGTGCAAAATGAGCGGCTGGTGCAAACAAGTGTGCAAACGGTGCAAACAAACAGCGTTCAGTCCAGATACCAAGTTGCGTGTGAAGCTGGGAGAGGCAGGAGAATCGACGCTGTAAGGGACTATTGAGTTACATATTGACAGCTGTGGGGAAGAATTCCACAGTAGAATTGGATGAAACTTTGTGTGGCTGTTGTTGGACATAGAAGAATATCCACAAGTTGGAATGGGAGACATATTATGCCTCATTACAATGTAACTGACCTTTCCGCTTCGTTTCGGTGTTGGTCATTTTTCAGTGCTGAGCCACCGGGCTTATGTTACATAAAGTAAATTCCTTGATACAAATTATGCAATAAATGCACAACTGTACACAAAAATAACTTAATATGAATGCAGCAATACTCGTCATAGTGTGAAATTTAGGTCTCTTTCTTTTGAAACGTGACCTAAATTAACTACAGCTAATTCGTTAAAATTTAAATGCACCTGAAGGGTGATAAACTTTGGGAAAAGCCTGGATAACAGATTTAAGAAGTTTTACGAAGTCTAAAACAATGTAAGTATCGTCCAGTACTTTGTTATAAAGCATTATGGTAACACATTTATATTGTATATCTTATGTCTCACTGTGGGATAATTCAGAATTCATCGCGCTGTATTTTTATTTTAATATTCATTCCTCTAGCCCCATCTAGTGCTCTAAATAATCACAGTCGGTCGACACTGAACACTAGAAATATCGTCTCTATTTCAGTAACACAGTTTCTGTTGTTTTAGTGATTATTTGATATAGACCGGCCAGAAGGCAAGTAAAATTGCAAGTTTGAACGTCCCTCGAAATTAGCTTCAGCCCACTCGCCTTGCAAAATATACTAAAGGGACCCCCCCAGGATGGCTAAATCGACGAAATTTGTTTCTGGCTACGGCCCTGTTGTATAGACCTATACTTATTTTGGTCACTGATACATTAATTGCATGCCACGCGCACTATGTTATTACTTATCATGTTTTATTAGCGGTTTTCTGTGATTTGTGAGGGTTTGCAGTAACCTAGTTACAGTGTAAATAATAGGAAGTCGTAGGTGTAGCTTAACGGACCGTGTTATTCCCTCGCGCCCCCAACTTTGCGGATTTGATGTGGCACACGATCGTTGTGGTGAGGGGGAGAGGCTTTGAAGTAAAAAAAAAATATATGACTGTGAAGTTACTAAAAATTACTTTACATCCTGCCATCTGAGACTGACAAGACCCATTGATCCTCAGTGCTACCCTTCGTGCTTTATTTTTAAGTGCTTTCGGAGGAAGAACCGATCCCACAATAAAACCGAAAGCTCTTCAGTATAACGGCTGATCAGTATAGCGGGTGTTCGGTATAGCGCGTGCACAGTATAGCAGGTGTTCGGTGTAGTGGGTGATCACTTTAATGGATGATCGGTAAAACGGATGATCCCCTAGCTATTTTTCTCTCAAGGTACTTCGAACACACGTAGTTCAAGCACATTGCTGACTCTTAACTACACTAAGAATTAATAAACCGCCTCTGGATCCTGAGATGTTCATAAGTTTTCCTTCATAAATGCGTTAGAGGTGCGTTTTAATACACGTTTAAACTGAAGTATTGCATATTATGTGACTAAGTCGTTCAAAATGTGAAGTAACTGAAACCATACAAAAAAGCCAAACACACAATGAGTATATTTGGAAAGATCTCTTGGCAATGCGGTGTAGCATAGTGTTAGCGGTTGTTCAGCACTGGGTGTTATATCTCCAGTCATAGTGCTGACAAGGAGCCTGTTACATTACAGCTGTGCTGCAAGATACTTATTACTTAAAAGGAATCACGGCGATCAGTGAGAGAGAAGCGGACGGCTGGGCCGTGAGTAAATCCCGCGTTTTAAAACTACGGCTAATTTACTTCACTTGTGATTAGAGGATATTTGGTGAGTCTCGCTGACCTTTAAACGCAACGGCCGAGCAGATTTCACAGCGTTTTCCAGCAAACATAATCTGATGAAATAACTTAATTCTGGTTAAATGTAATTCCCAAATGGTGTGCACAGCTAAAGCCGTTTCAATGAGGTTTTTACATATAGCTTGTATATGTAACTGCATGGTGTACATTTTTGACAGAAGGAATGTCCACTCTTAATCCATAAACAATTCAGCAAAAACTTAATCTAGAATGTAATGTGTGATTAATGGTGTATGAAATCATTTACATATTATAAGTAAATACAAAAAGCATGTCAACTTGTACTCAAGATGCCTCCCTTTGGTGATTTGGCAATAATTATACAATAATATGAATGATATCGTGAAAAGTCAGAAAAATATATATATTACGACAAGCCCCCCGCTCCTCCAAATGTGAAAATAAAACGTGTTAGACTCCCACCAATTATTTTACACATGGCTTACGTATAGCCTACGTTTTTTTTTTTTTTTTTTTAAAGTAAAACGTGTTTTGGAATAGGTTATCACCCACTGATAATGTAAATGACTACTCGCGTTTTTGTTGTGAAACAAGTTAAATGTCAAATAAGGGAGCAGGGCTAAAATGTTATACTTTAATTTCATTTTGGTGCATTCGTGCTCAAAACCAGTCGTATCCCTTTCAGCATGTCTGTGTCCTATTTCGGGAGACTGGATCGTTTCGCTCCATGTCCGAAATGCTTAGCTGGCGTTCCGTCGCACATCCGTGAACCCAGTGCGTCTACAGATGTATTACGCAACTCGAGGCTTTATGACGCAGCACAGGTTGCCATGGATCCGTCGTATACACCGTCTTCTCAATGGAGTGGTTCTCAACTTGGTTTACCCTGAGGATTCACATTTTATTGTGGTCATTAAGTCACTCACATTTTAAAAAGTTTGAACCAAAAAAATAGTGCAGTTATGGTAAATATAACACAGTACAGTTAAATTAACACAATGCCTTCAAGGAGTGTTAAAAAATAAATCTGACAGAAAATTAAAATATATATATTTTCTTTAACCACACACTCCTTTTCTCAATGAAAATGGTTTTGCAATCCATTTTTGGGTCACAACCAAGGGTTTAGATTTGGGTAAGGACAGTAGGAACGTCCCTACCAATATCGTGGGAGCATAGCCTACCGTGTGTGTTGATCTGGTCCCGATTTGGTCGCAACACACCAGTTGAGAAACCATGCCTATCCATATTGGGTGAAGAAGGGTCTGAACCGGAGTCAATATGCTTTTGTCTTTCAGGTCCCAAACAGACATCCATCTGGCTACAGCAGACATCCGGAAGAGTGCATAAACATTGATTACTGAGACTCTCGGAGAGGCCGAAAAAAAAGTCAACACATCTCCATCACGAGAAATAAGAAATTCAGTCAGCATACAACAGGAAGCCCCCGGTTGCTGGAACTGCCCACACCAGCAGCTGAAAATATAATCAGGCACAGTGACCCATGGAAGGGCAGAGCTGACCACTAAGTGCCCCCCCACGCAGTCACAGAGATCCTAGCACAGTGCTTTGCAGTCCCAACACCAGGGAGACTCTCTGAAGCCCTGAGTTGTTCCTCCATACTTACTCTTCACTTTTCAGACCTGTTCCCCTAACAGGAACCATGGCAAGCTACACTTACTACCGCATTACCATCTTCCTGGCCATGTTTGTGGGCTACGCCTTGTACTACTTCAGCAGGAAGACCTTTTCTTTCGTGATGCCTTCTGTGATGCAAGAGATCAAACTGGACAAGGATGATCTCGGTAAGAGCCTGATGGTGGGATGAGGAACCTAAATGCAGAAGTCTGACGTGTGACAGCTTCATGGATGACCCAGTGGCTGCTGCTGGTTTATCGATTTAAAACTTCTTCCCCCGTGCCTGTGGTCAGAAGGTTGCCAGTTCAAGCCCGGCCTTAGCGGAATAGCAACATGTCTGTGGGCCCTTGAGCAAGGCCCTTAACCCCCAGCTCCATGGGCACTGCTGTAGGAGGCTGCCCTTCGCTGCCTAGCTTGGTCTCACCTACATGCGTGTCATGGAGAGCAAGATTGGGTAGGCGAAAAGAGAACTTCCCCACAGGGATCAGTAAAGTGTCACTTAACGTGTTTTTTTTTTTTTTACACGATGTCTCTTAGGATTTCAGAGTATGGAAAATTGGCTGGCCTTTCAGGTGGAAAATGAATGGTTTTCTCTCAAAGAAAGCGTTTTATATAGACCTTGGGGAGACCTCGCTTAATTGACAATTTTGACTTAGGTTTCTGATGGTGGGCATAAAGCTTTCAAGAGGCCTTTCTACCCTATGAGTTATTCCTCTGGATTAGATTGGAATTGTGGCACATTCCGGAGTCCGCTGACAGGGAAGATAGCAATTTGAATCTTAAAAGCTGGGGAGGTTTTATGAAGTTATAACACTGTCACTTCACATCAGGGGCATCCCCTACCTTGAGCCCAGTGCATCCTGGGATAGGCTTCAGGCTCTTGGTAAACCAGTACAGGATAAAAGGTCATGGAAGCTTTATAGGTGGTGGATATTGTGTCAGAACAGGAAGTCCACATTTTCAGATGGAAATGTCAGTACAAACACAGCAGGATGGTACAGTAGGGTGGTGTTTCTAGACCCATAGGACACATTCAACTCACTTAACACTAAAAGAGTTAGATAAGTAGGAAAAACATCTAAAAATGTCAGAAGCAGATAAAGGAATTTGGCCATTTGTCCATCCATCACACGAGAGCAATGACAGGAACTTTGGATGTGTTGCTTAAATTCCTCCACCAGGTCGCTATTCTTCTTTAATGCCTGATCTGAGCTTAGGTGGACTTTTGGTTTCCGTGAAGCCACTGCCACTCAGAGCCAGTCTTCCCGCATGCTCTCCAGGCCTGATCACCAGCAGCCAGACGCTGGCCTACGCCATCAGCAAGTTCGTCAGCGGCGTTCTCTCGGACCACATGAGCGCCCGCTGGCTCTTCTCCATCGGCCTCTTCTCCGTGGGCGTTGTCAACATGCTCTTCTCCTGGTCCTCCTCGGTGGGGCTCTTCGCGTTCCTGTGGTTCCTGAACGGCCTGGGCCAGGGTCTCGGGTGGCCCCCGTGCGGGAAGGTTCTGCGCAAGGTGAGGCTGGGTGGGGGGTCATTGTGAACTGGCCAGGGTAGGTGAACTTCTTCAGAGGTTCTCTGGTGATGCACTTCTGTTAAAGAAAGTTGCCTGGCTCTGAAAGTAATATCTTCCACATTTACAACTCTAGATATTTTTTGCTAAAGCAGAGTGTAACTCAAGGGTTCCACGGCGTGTGAGAACATTCCACTGTTTCCGGTGTTTCTTTACCAGTTGGGATGAGAACACATGTACCATCGCAGTGGAGAGCAGAAACACGAGATACACATGCTGGCACTGGATGATCTCCCTCTCTCTCTCTCTCTCTCTCTCACACACACACACACACACACACACACACAAACAGACCTGTACTCATATCTTCATGGGGACCGTCCACCGTTCTATAGGCAAAACCCTATTCCCCACAATGACAACCTTAACCCCTACCCAGCCCTAACCTTAACCATAAGTAACTAAATGAAATACAAGACTTCTGGCTCTTTACGTTTTTTATTGCATTTACAGATTTTTATAAAATTTCATAAAATATAGTTTTTATCACATTGTGGGGACACTTGCTACTGTATATATACAATACATACATATCCCCCCCCCCACACACACACACACACACAAAGGCTGGATTTGTAGATATTAAAATCAGAACGCTCCCCTCCGACTCTTTGCCCTTTGGGTGGGGTG